>PVHX01005008.1:0-116039 GCA_004024805.1 Geosciurus inauris | reverse complement strand
TCAATCTTCAATGTTTAAGTGAACATTTGGAATTTGTAGATTGTTCAGAACCCTCCATAGCTTCCTTGTCTATATGCCTCTTTTATCCTTAATTATATGTTCTTTATAGGCAGGACACAGCTTTTATACTGGCTCTGTGGTCATAATTTAGGTAAATTTTATTTTCTAAACAAAAACATCAAAGTGAATTCAAAACAATTTCATACCTAGTGTTATGGTTTAGATGTGAAGTGTCCCCTAAATGCTCATGTGCAAGACAATGCAAGAATGTTTAGAAGGAAAATGATTGGGGTATGACTTAACTCAATCAGTGAATTAATCCCCTGATGGTATTGATTGAGTGGTAACTGAAGACAGATGGGTGTGGCTGGAGGAGGTGGGCATCGGGTTGTGCCTTTGAGGTATATATTTTCTATTATTTCATTTCCTTGTTCTCCTAGCAATTCTTTTTTTTCAAACTCTTAACTGTATTCAGTGAACTATCACATACTCATAAAGAATAAAATAAGAACATAATTAATATAATGCATTTGTACTTTAGACAGCAGGATGCCAACATAATAAACTGATCATCTAATTCTGTAATTATATGTTTATAGGCTGACTTAATCTACTGATACATAAACATATGTTTTTCAGCACAAATAAATATTTGGTGTTTTAGATTGTATGAATTGTACTCATCTGACTAAAGATTCCATTTTGCACTTAAACTATGTAACATCAGTAGTATTATCTTTAGCAATATAAGTAATTTAAACACATTCCAGTGAGAAGCTGTTTTTCATTTTTGATACTTTTTACATGCAGATGTTACAGGTGAGTGAGTGTGTTCTAATTATTCTGATGGCTACTATGGTTGTGAAGCTGAGTTTTCAAGGCTTGCTCAGAGCTGGGGAAAAGAGGCTGAGAGGAAGGCAAATCAAAATATCACAAAGTTCAAAAACCAATGTTATTTAGACAAATATAATAAAAAAAAAAACAGCACAAGATGTTATCCTCATGAGAGGCACACATAAAATTGTTTAGAGGAAATTGGGTAATCTTTAAAACATTAGAACTATTTAATGCTGCAGAGACATAAGCATGTTTTAAAATTTAAATTAGAAGCAATATTGTAAATTTAAGTGCACATAAAGTACACATGACTTATAAATACACAGTTTTATCAACTAAGAATAATGACATAAGGAATATTGTAAAATTAAGAGTATAGAAAGTAAATATGGCCTTTGAACAAAAATGAATCAATAATAAAGCTCATATCAAATACATATGAAAACACATCAAAGTATAACTCTCTCAAAGCACATAAATAAAATGGGTGACAATATTTTGATCTCTTTTTTGGAAGATTTTTAAAGAACCGAGCCTATTAATTTCTATACCAAATATCCAAAACAAGAAATCCCAGAAGAAACCATACAATAATATCATGAAATAGAACCTATTTCTAATCCTACTACAAACTATCATTTAAACAGGATTATTATCACAAACAGATTGACTTGTTTACTTCAGAACAGACTCAGGTTGGATGTGGTGGTGCACACCTGTTACCCCATGGATATGGGAATCTCAGGTAGGAGGATCACGAGTTTGAGGCCAGCCATGGCAACTTAGCCAGACCCTGTTGAAAAATGAAGTAAAAAGGGCTGGGGATGTAGCTCAGTATTGGGTGTCCATTGGTTCACTTCCTGGTACCACAAAGCCAGAACAAAACAAAATAAACTAAAAACAAATTCAGACAAAATACAGAGGGCTTGGCATAGATACTAAAATTTAATTTGTTTAAATCTTTGTACAATCATTTAGTTCAGTATCAGTAAATAGTGATCAGTTATTTATTAAAATTCATAACATTCTTTAGCAAGCATTTCCTTTAGATACATGAATGCTTTTGTGTGAATTTTTAAACAGCCTTGAAAATTAAGCTTATTAATACAGAATATGCACATTCACATTATGTCAAATTATATGTGTAACTATGAATTGTGCCTATTACTTTTAATTAAATTTTGTTATGAATTTTATTGTGATGCTGTTTAAACAAAGTATAAAGCTATGGGAATCGGAACACCTGAGTGTTAGAAAGCCAACAGGCAGGAAGATCACAACAACAGCAGATAAGAGCTCCTGGACGACCTTTGGCAGGTAGTTGCCAGTCACACGTTTCTAAAAATGGGGGACCTCACAGAATAGGCATCACAAGAGTGTGTGACCATACGGTGCCCATGGCGAAGAGCACCTGGCACCCCACTCTAGCCGTCTTGCCTGCAAACTCTTCCTATCCTTTAAATCATGACACTGTTAGCTACTGATTCCAGGTGACAAATCCTGCTCATCTATAGTAGTGTTTACAAAGAGCTCCCTGGTGTCAAAGGGATTGTGCAAGCCCAGCGTGCTTATTCATACAAGTAGTGGGCAGAGTCTCTCAGCTCCTGGAGATCAGCTTCCACTCCAGGCTAAGTGACCCTTGTCATACCCTGGCAGTCTGCTTTATCAAGGCAAACAGGAGAATGTCTATTGCTGGGAATCTTTGCCTTCAAAATCCTCAAACTAATACTCTTTTGATTACCTTAAAACCATTCGATTACGGATTTTAATTAGATCTGTAACATCCTTTCGCTTTTGCTATAAATTGTTACCTAATCAAGGGAGCGCCACATTGCTCTGGTTTGGGACAAATTACAGATACTGTACAGGTACACAAGGAAGGACCTACACAAGGACACCACCCACCAGGATCACACTGAGGAATGTTCATCACAAGTGGAAAGATACCTGTGGCTTTTAGTGGAGAGTCATCAATTCTCATTGAGTACCCATGTGGTCCTAATCTGTTGAAATCGCTCTTTGGGGTATTTTATCTGTTAGTTTCTGTCAGTTTTCAGTAAAAGTTCTTTGATCTTTTAATAGAATCCCAGTATTTATAGAATACTCCTAATGTAAACATTTAAATCAGAAGTCTCATTGAAAGACAATTTTTTTTAATGTAATGAAGTTTGAACTTGATATTAAGTGGTTGCTTTGACAACATGTCCAAAATAGGAGCACACAATAGTTTGTGGTTTTGGTGCCATACATGGAAAACTACTGTATGATAATAATTTCCAAAAACATGCTGTAATTATCTTTGCCTCTTTTCATGTCCTATAGAAACAACTTGCATATTTTCATGGTTTTATCACATTTTTCTTATACTAATGAAATAATGCCCTACCCATTCTGCAATACAATATTTATGTCAATGTAGTTAAAAAACAATTTAAAGCATAATTTATAATTTATTTATTTTGGAACAAGTTTTTTTTTTTTTTTCCAAATACCAACTCCCATTTGAGATGCTATGTCTTAGTTTCATAAATGTCATAACATGAAAACTTTGGCATTGACATTATATTTCACTGTATAAATGCGGGTCTATAGATACTCATTTTGAGAATATGTGAACTGTCACTGCATTCCAAATGAAATGATCTATCTAGCTGTCTATCTATCATCTGTCTATTTACTTATCTACTTACTTACTCTACCTACCCACTGAAAAACTGTTACCTGTTGTTTTAGTCAGGTTTGCATCACTATGGCCAAAATATCTAATAAGAACAACTGAGAGGAGGGAAAGTTTATTGTGGTTCACGGTATGGTAAACTCAATCCATAGATCACGTACGTTGCTCTAGGCTCAAGGTGAGGCAGCACATCATGGCTGAATGGAAGGGTGGAGGTCAGCTGTTCACCTCATGGTGGTCAGGAAGCAGAGAGCATTGGGAGGGAGAATGGATCATAGGGAAGATGCTTCCTTCCAAAGCACATTCCCAGTGACCCACTTCCTCTAGCCATGCTCCACCTGCCCATGGTTGCCATGCAGTTTACAAATCCAGTAAATTCACCTCTGAATGTTCCTGCAGTAACACAGGAATTTTGGAGGATACCTCACATCTGGTCCAAGCATAGGTGATATGTTTGGACAATTGCTGGGTGATGTTTTAAGTGCATATTTTAAAATTTTCACATTTATGATTTTCAATTATTTGTGTTTTCTTTTCTGATTGCTTTTATAATTTCAAAGATGATAGCTTCATGGCTCAAGTTTCTACTATTTAAAAACTTTTCTGTTGTATACAAGAGTCTTTCATTGGCAATTAAAGAAAATGTGGTCAAAAGTTCTTAATCTCCTGCCTCTGGTTATTTGGATTCATTTCATGACATGTCTCTTAGGCAAACACTTCAAAAAATTATAATTTCAATGTTCACTGTTATATCTTTATCCCAAAGATAAGAATGATAACCCAAATAAGAAACAGGAAAATTGTAACTTCATTCAGTGACTCTCTCTGATTCAAAATAAGAACCATGTAATCTTTTTGACTACTTTTAAATTTACTTTTACTTAATTTCTTACTCCCTTATCATCATCCTTAAATCTTAATCAGATATTGTTTCTTATACCAATGCAATCAATAAAATATAGTTATGAAAATAAAATAATTCCATTCAATCAATATTTTAGAAAAATGCTCAGATCATATTTTTTCACATTTTGCTCTTGGAAATCCTCAGAGATGCTGCTGTCATCCTTCCTGTGATACCCTTCCAGTGCATTATAATATTGCACAGTCTCTAAGAAATTCTTGACTATTACACACATCCTCCTAAGTGGTAGCATGCTAGCAGATTATCATTAAAAAGTTTTCATATTTCAAAGTAACATGCATGCATAATAATTATTAGATGAGAATATCCAACTATCTCCATCTTTACAAATGGTATTATTTTATATATATCAGTGTTCCAAATGCAGAGCCTATTCTTCCAAGCTTGAGGACATTAGGGCACTTTTCACTTTGTTTCTCTGAACATCTATCATTTGACTTCATAGTTAATGACTCATATTAACTCTTTGTTGTGGAAGTTATATTTACTATGTTTAATTGCAGCTGATCCTGTTTTTCAAAGATGGTTGCAACAAAATATCCCAGCCAACATGCTCCTTTTACAATGTGACATTGACTTTGTTCACTTTAATTGGGTCTGCTACCTGGGAGGAGGATTGTGATGGCTTTGAAATGCGTACTGGTTAGTGTGTGACAGAAGTGATGCTGTGTGACTTACTTAAAGGTACATGCATGTACACTTTGTTGTGATATCAGCTTTGCATTTTGTGAACAGAACACCTGATAAGAACCACTTAGAAGAGGAAATGTTTATTTGGAGCTCACAGTTTCACATGTCTCAGTTCATAGAAGACTGAGTTCGATTCTCTGGGCTCAAGGGAAACAGGGTACATAGTGACCCAGTTTCTTCAGCCTTGGTTGACCCAGTTGGTTGCCTAAAGTTACCAACCTGTCCATCCTATCAAACTAGGATGGACTAATTTGATTACAACTCTTACAATCCATTCATTTCACATCTCAACAACACAGGAGATTTATCCAGATTTATCATATCCAGATCATGGTTGCCAAAGCTCATGTTCATCTCACAATGCTGAATGCATTTAGCTTATCTCCAAAAGTCCCATAATCTCAAAAGTTCCAACATTACCCCAAAATCAAATCCAAAGTCTCTTCTGAGACTTCAAGGCAAATTATTGGCTCTGAGCCCCTGTAATGAACAAAAAGTATGTTACGCATTGTTTTAGTCGATTTTTCACTAGAAGACCTAACAAAACATTTATAGGAGGAAGAATTTTTGGGGGGACTCATGGTTTCAGAGGTTTCGGTCCATAGATTGCTGACTCCATTTTTCAGGGCTCAAAGATTAAGCAGAATATCATGGCAGAAAAGCATGATAAAGGAAAACAGGTAGGAATATGGCACTAGGAAGCAGAGAGAGACTAAACTCAGTTCACAAAATACAACCTCCAGCCACAACCAACCTGTCTGAAGTCATCACCTAGTTGATCCATATAAGGGGAATTATGAACTGATTAAGTTGAGGCTCTCATAACCCAATCGTTTCACCCATGAATATTTTGCATTGTCTCACACATAAGCTTTTGGTGGACACCTAATACCTAAACTATAACATATGTATGTAATGTACACTGGCACTGAGTAAATATTCCCCTTCCAAAAGGGAGGAAATGTACACAGAATGAAGGGAAGGAACAGAAGCAGTAATTAAACTCAACAAATCAAAAATAATTTTTTTTGTAGCTCAAACTTCAATATTTGAGACACATGGTGGTGAGATATGATATCCAAAGGGCTTTGCCACCCTTCCCTTTTGGCCTTGCTGTATACAGCACACAAGGACTTTCTATCCACAGCTAGAAGTTTTTTCTTGGCAGATGAGCCACTTTACTGGCATCCCTTAATTCCTAGAATCTTCATTCTAGCTTTCGCTTCACCTTCAAGGCTTCATGCATTGCCCACTCAGGGGAAATCCACAGGAATTTCAAACTTGTCACACTTTGTCTGGTCTCCCACTGAAATATCAATGGAAACCTCCATGACCTCTTAACTCAGAGTCCTGCATTCCTGCAGAACAAGCACCACACGAAGAATAAAAAGTCTGCTGCCAGTTTGAGCTGGTATTATTAACTCCTGGAATTATGACCGTATTGGCTGATTGCCTGCATGGTTCAGCATGATGAAACAATTTCCTAGACCCCCTATGTGAGTAGGATACCCTCACAATCTCTTCTCAAAAAAAATTTCCCTCCTATACTCTTTACCCTGCAATGTGTGTGGTCAATATCTGCACTATCTGAAGATGCACTCAAGTTGTCCTTCCTATTGTTTCTGTGCAAAGTACTTAGCATCTCTTTAATAACTATAATCTCTTTAGCAATTATGCTTTCCTTGGCCCCATTTTAATTGTACTTTTAAATGTACTTTTCTGGTCAGCAATTTTTAAAATCCTTCAGCTCTGTCTTCTTTTCCTGATTCTCACAGCAAACTTGGCTAAAAACTGCCAGCAATATCCATGCCACTTCCTAAATGATGTGCTGCATTGAAACTTCCTCCACCAGATTAATGGGTCCATCAACTTTAAATTCAGCTTCATAAAAATTATGTGCACATGGGCAACATGTAAATATAAATATAAAATATGTGGTTTCTAGTCCAATTTCCAGTAGAGTACTTATTTCCCTCTGAAACCTCATGAGCATAGTCCACATTCTTATCAGCAATTGGGTCTTCCAAACTTTCGTCAGAATCACCCATTAAGTTCTGCTACCAAAATTCTAATATTTTTTAACCTGAAGTTTCAATTTTGTTTTCAACTTTTTCTGCAAAACATTTTCAGACTTCTGAAACACATGGTCAGATTAATCACAGAAACAAACCCACTTCTCAGTACCAATTTCTCTGTTAGTCAAATTTTTGTAGCTGTAAACAAATATTTGACAGAAATGACTTAGAAAAGGAAAAGTTTACTTGGAGCTCATGGCTTCAGATGTGTTAGTCAATAGGCAGCCAAGTTACTGCTCTGGCAACACAGTGAGACTGCACATAATGCCTGAAGGGCACAGTGGAGGAAAGCAGCTCATCTCATGGTGGTTAGAAAGCAGAGAGAGAAGGGAAGAGGCCACAAGCAAGATGTACCCTTCCAAGGCACAGTACACACCCCCAGTGACACACTCATTTCAGTCATGCCTCACCTGCCTATAGTTACCACTCAGTCTGTTCAAACTAGGTTGACTGATTAAACTATGGCTCTCATAATTCAATAATTTTATCTTTGAACATTCCTACATTCACAGGATTTTTGAGACAACACTTCATATCTAAACCATTATTCTTGTGTTTTCAGCTACTTTAAGAACCCAGAGAGCTTCCATGGTCTGAAAAGCCATGTACTCATGTAGAAAACCCACATGTAGATGCTCCAGCCTGAGGTTCACATTAATAAACAATATCAATTACTACAGATGTGAATGAACAGGATGTCAGAATTAGACAACTTCAGGTTCCAGCCTTTAGGCCACAGTTCTGCAGTTCTGGTATGACATGGAAAGGGTCAGGGTATTCTCACCATATCTAGTACTAATTAGAGAATCATGAACAAATTAATTGGTTGCCATATTTAAGTCATTAAATTGTTCTTAGCAGCACTAGATAATCAGTCATCTAGTAAACCTGTATGGTAAATATTAAATGTCCAACTGTTATATCTTTGCTCATGGCCTTCTTTTTCTAACACTCCATCCCAAATTGTTTTCAATCTGCAGATCCCAGATTTATAAATTAACTAATTAATTAATTTTTAAAAAGTTGATTCAAGATTTCATGCTTGATTTTTTCAGGCATAATTTTCTTTCCTTTAATATCTTTAGTGCTTGATCTGTACATTTCTCATGGAAAATACAATCTCCTCAATCACATTATAATTAGTGCTTTATGTTCATGTTTGATCATTTTCTATCAGAATTTGAGGTCCTTAAAGGCATGAAACACATTGCAAACTACAACGGCTAAGTAATTTTTTCAGGTTCACAACATACACGACATGATGAAAAAGGAGAAATTATGACCTTCTTGAGCAGCACTGAACTTATTCTCAATATGCTACACTAATTATGCATCCCTATTTGTTTACCTTGTTTTCATAGCCTCAAGGTATCAAAGTGTAGTTCTGTTAAAGTACCTAAATCATATTATTTACACAACATGATTGAAGCACTTCTTTAATTTCACATAGGTTCAGAATTTGGTGTGTGATGAAGAGTGTGCTTTTCTGGTCACTTGTTTATGATGTTTAGCATATAAAGATTTTTAAAGCTATTTTTAAAGCTATTTTAAAGCTAGAGATTGAATTCAGGAGCACTCGACCACTGAGCCACATCCCCAGCCCTATTTTGTGTTTTATGTAGAGACAGGGTCTCACTGAGTTGCTTAGCACCTCACTGTTGCTGAGGCTGGCTTTGAACTCACGATTCTCCTTTCTCAGCCTCCTTAAGTGCTGGGATTACAGGCTTGTGTCACCACGCCCGGCTGCTATTATTTTTGCCACATTGTGTTTCTTATACTCAGGAACACTGAAGTGACACTAGAATTCTACCTTATAATTTTTAATTATGATGGTAAATTTTTCTGTCAAGAAATAAATTTTGAAAAGAATTCCAACTTAACTGTCTAATTATGAATGAAAATCTAATTTAAGTACTCTGGCTTGTCATAGCATAAAAGCCCATCTCAGAAGCCATTTTGTCAATAAATATATGGTCTAGTTAATATGATTCATTAAATCTGAGGGTATTATGAATAAATTAGTTACAAAAATTCAAATGACGAGAGGCTTGCTTGCTATTAATTATATAATGCAAGATTTTTTTTGATTTAGGAAGAATTTTTTGTTGAGGTATTTAACTTTCAGAGGGAAATATACTATTATAAAATAAAATTCAAAATTTGGGCTGGTTGTAAATTTCTGTTGAATAAAATCGATCTAACACATTAAATTATTTTTAAAATAGCAAAATCAGTGAAAATTAAATGTTCAAAACTTCACAATGTTGCTTTAAGAGAAAGTATTTGCCCTTCAAACTTGAGCATCTGTCTATGAGATTTAAATTCAAAGGGGGACAAGTTGGTGGGGTGATCCCAGCACTTTGGGAAGCTGAGACAGGAGAATTGTGAGTTCAAAGTCAGCCTCAGTGAGACCCTGTCTCAAAATAAAACACAAAATAGGGCTAGGGATGTAGCTCAGTGGTACTAGTACCCCTGAGTTCAATCCCTAGTACAAAAAAAAAAAAATCATCTACTACCATTGATTTTCACATACACACCTGTATATATGTACATGTGTGTCCGTGCTTTATTTATTCACTTATGCATCTTTTCTTTCCTGGACTATAAACCACATGATGGCTAGAATGAGATTTCATTCATCTCAACACATACTTGAAAATTATCTCAAGTGCCTGACAGAAAGGGGTTGATTCTACAAATCTTTTTGGATAAGTCATGTGTGGAAATGCAGAGGTAGCAGGAAGGAAGAAAGAAGAGAAAGATGAGGTTTAATAGTATCATCAAGTCTTTGGTCAAGTTGTCTTCTTAGTAACAATCAGTCTAAAAAATGTTAAGGAAGATCTCAGATAACAGAGAATCTTGACTCATCCTGAACAATATTTCATAAAATTTTCGTAGCAATATCCATGAAATTTTAACATATGGCAGAAGAGAAGATACAAAGTTACCACTGAATATCATTAGAAGACAGCAAATAACAGCAAATCAAATAAAAGAAAAGAAGTGGAGGCGCCACTGAGGTTATTGAGCAGATGGTAGAACTCAGAGCTCAACTTATATATTTATGCCACTAAAGCCTGCAATCTTTTTCAAATTCCATCTGCCTCTTAAAAGTGTTGTCGGTGAAATTGCCATATATCAATTTTTAAAAATAACTTACCGTTCAGTAGATGAGTCAGGAAGGATATTCAAATGACCAGGCTAGATAGGTTTCTCTTAATTCTATTTATTTTTAAGGTGGTTATTAGGCACAGTTATCATCTGTTAAAAATACATATAAAATTGATGAATATATAGTATTCCAATTTAAACCAAACAAAATGTCATGGATTTACTGAGACTTCTCATATGGCCTATTCAGGTATTATCATCTTTGTAATAGAAAACAATTAATGAGACATTTTGAAAATTAAGCCACATCAAATAAACTGGAGCATAAAATGAATATGCATGTCAATAAAAAGGAAAATATAAAGAAATGATGTTGCAGAAGAGTTTAGTATTGAGACAGGGAAGTAAAAGTTCCTGGCATGTACTTTGATACAAAAAGAAAGGCAAAAAATAAATCTGAAGCACACAGGATGGTTATTTGACAGTTTTCATTAGCCTAAGGAAGGACAAGGCTGAACAAGCATTTCCTTTTGTGAGTTTTCTTTTACATTATTTATGAATGGTTTACATGCACAGCACATGGTTCTACTGAGGGAAACCACTTATATTCTTAGTAAACAATGTGTTAACTACTCAGGTAAAGAGTTACCTTCCCAACAGGAAAGCAGAAGGACCCAGGTGAGCAATGTAGTTAATCACTGGGAGGCAGAGCTACAGTCTTCTCTTAAAAATCAGTGGAAGTAAAACCAAAATTTCCTATAAACTTAGAAGAAACAAGAACATTAAGAAACTCATATGTCAAAGAAGGCAGCATGATATAATATGAAGGCTGCACTCTCAGAAAATTCATTTTGCAAAGATATAAAGAAGAGTGCCCTTATTAACAACATGAACAACAATGAATGGCAACTTGTTTTAAGAGGCTGTTTATGATTCAAAGATGTTGAGCATTTGTAGAAAGTGCCTCATGTACTGAGCTTGGGCTTTCCCTCCGAGCTTTCCTTCTGCATGGAACACCATCTCTTCTCTACCCTGCATCCCTCACTCATCTGTGTAATGCAGGTTTATGTTATAGGCCTTGAGTTAAAGGCTACGTCCTCGTGGAGTCACCAGACTCGGTTAAATTTTCACCTTGCACATTAATTGCTGCATGCAATTTTTCTTCCCACTACTTAAGTTAGTTCTTAGAATAATATGTATTATTTACTTTGTGGTGATTTCTTCACTGACCTTGTGCAATGACCATGATGCTAAAGATGTGATTCTTGCTGGCCCTCTTACGTGCTGTGCTAGGGGAACATGAAATACTTAACAAATAATTGTGAGTGGATGAATGAGTATACAACTATCCATGTTGCAACTTGGGGACCATAAAATGAAAGCTGCACATTTATTAATCCATAATTTTTAATGGAATAAAATTATATGTTAGAGCAATAAAATATGTCTAATTATCAATTAAATTTCTAAATTTTCATGGATTTTCATACTACCTTAATATTTAGGTCTGTAATTACTGAAATAGTATGAATAGTGGGGAAGATTAACTTGAATCAGTATAGAAAAACAGCACAACACCCTACGTACATAGAAGGTCAGTAATTGCAAGAAGTTATTTAAACATATTTAAACTTCATTAAAAACATGTTCCATTGTTTACATCATGATCCCCCTGTGATTTCTATTTCTGTAGTATTTCTACTATATTTTCTGTAGTTTTTAAGGGGAAAAGCACTGCACATCTTCAGTGTGGATTTATCATTTCATGTATGTGTTTATTTGATTTAATTTGATTAGTTCCTTAATTGAAGCATTTATACATCTGTTCTTTATTAAGCACCCACTACATGCAAAACACTGCTGGATAATAAGAACGAGTGCCAGACATTCCTTAATTGAAGGTGGACTTATGATTACACTTAAGAAAACATGTTTTGGGGAAAAGAAACAATTTTAAATCAAAGTTGGAATGGAACTTGAACATTCTGAAAAGGAGAAATCATGCAAATCTTTTAAATCATGCTTGGGAATTTTCATATTTGTCAAAATGAAATATTACAAACATAGAAATTATATGACTTGATTTTTGGCCTGTAAATATCTTTGAGTAATATGCATTTTAGGGAAAAAATATTGTAAATAGACAAAAATAATAACTTTTGGAAAGCCCTGGAAGCTATACCAGTAAATATAATATATACAATGTGAGGGCTGGGGTTGTGCCTCAGTGGTAGGACACTTTCCTTGCAAGTGTGAAGCACTGAGTTCAATTCTCAGCACTACACAAAAAATAAATAAAACAAAATAAAGGTATTAAAATATTTTAAACAAACAAACAAACAAACAAATAAATAAATATAATGTAAAAGAAAAGAACAACAATTAAAAAGTAGCTAACATAATCTGTAGACAGGCCACTAGGTGATGGTAGTAGCAGCTCAGTAATTCTTTTATCCAGTATTTTTTGTTAAACACTTACTAACACGCACTGTATTCCTCTTGTCTTTAGAACAGCATGATTAATGACAACAAGAAAGTACTTGTACTTGGTAAAAATATATTCTATTAAGCAGCTACAGATAATAAACATATGAATAAGTACATAAATAGATCTTAAAATTCCAAATATTTATAACTTCTTTGAAAAAGATGAAGTAGGTAATTGAGATGGAGTATGATTGAGAGCTCAAAATAAAGAATGAGAATTCAAAAAGAATCAGTAGTATAAATTTCATATTCATTTGTACATTGTACATAAACATTCAAATATAGAAATCAAATAGGCAAATAAATATATGTCTAGTTTGAAGGATAGATTAGGATTGATGATACATATTTGTATGTTATTTTCTTGTAGATGTATTTAAAACTATAAGAAACACAGGCTATGAAAAGATTATAGAGATGCAAGAAAGCTTGAGATATTAAAAAAAGATGGGCATTGAAAAACTATTGCACAAACTTATCTGGAAACATATAAGAATATTCACCAAATATCCACCAAAAACTAAAACAATCTAAATTTCCATTGCTTCAATTGCTATTGCTACATCACACATTCTCACAAAATCTAGTAGCTTAAAACAAGACTTTTTGCTACACCTTACTATTTTGTAACTGGGAATTCAAACAAAGCTCAGCTTGGTGGTTCACTTTTTCCCAGATGTTCTTTAGGTGGTGGAATGTCTGGTCCTCAGGACTCAGGATGCCTTCACTAGGATATTCTAATGGGATCAGCTGGTTTGGACAGAGCACCTGCATGATACTGTGCCACCAGGGTGGCTATTGTGGTTTGGATCTGGAATTCTCTTTACAATCTCATGTATTGAAGGTTTGTCCCCAGTCAGTACAGCAATGTCCAGAGACAGGGCTTTTGGCAGATCATTGGTCATGGGAGCTTTGACTTCATCAGTCCATCGATAACTACTGGGAGGTGCTCTTAAGCAGGTAGGTGGGGTATGGTTAGAAGAAGTTGGTTACAGGGGCATGCCTTGAAGGCTATAACTTGTCCCTGGCTCCTTCCTCTCTCTCACTCTTTGCTTTCTCACCACCCTGAGCTAAGCAGCTTCCCCCTGCCATGCTGTTCTACCACGATGTTTTGCCTTGCCCCAGGCCTAGAGCAACGGAGCCAGCCAACCATGAACTGAAACTTCTAAAACTTTGGACCAAAATAAACCTCTCCTCCAAGTTGTTTGTGTGAGGTATTTTGGTCACAGTAATGAAAAACTAACACGATGAATGGTCTCAAAATGTTGTTCAAACTTCTTACGTGTGGGCCAGGACTCTAAGACAAAGAGTTCAATTAGAAAAGTTGAAAGCTACATGACTTTGTACAATGTAACTTCAGAAATATTTCTGCCTTACCCTCAAGATGCAAACTGTCACAAGCCTGCTCATATTCAAAGGCAGTTGGGCACTGACTATACATCTTGATGGGGAAATCATTAAAGAAATGTGGCTACATGCCTAACCCAGAGTATACCTCTGACAATAGCTTTCAACTGTTCCCAAGTGTATAATGAAACCATCACTGTCCAAAACTCTCAGAAGTCACATCCCATTAAGGCATAGGCTGAGGCTTGAAGTTTAGAATCTCTTCATCCAAATAAGATTCAGGTGCAGATGAGTGTCCTCCCAATCTGTTCCTCAGACTTGATGAACTGTGGACTAAAGGGACCAACTAAAGTTATCTGACTGGTGCAGATCTAAAACAGTATGATGTGCAGACACAGGGTAATCTCAATAGAGCCTCCTCTTAAAAATAGAAGAAATAGGGGCACACACAAAGATTCCTGGTTCACAGCAGTCCCGAAAAACAGCTGAGTACATGTTGCCAGATCCTGAAAGAGGACTCAGATTCACTTCTTGGGAATGCATTTCATGGCTCTTGACTTTTCTCTCTGGGAAATTCATCCTATGTCCTGGGTCATTCATCCTGGCCAATGTAAGTGGAGGCTGTTTCTAGCTGAGCTTTCTTAAACTGCTCTCTGTCCACAGATGTGTGAGCGTGTAAATATTGTCTCCATCCCTCTCAGCACAAACTTCTTTAATACACATAGAACGCATGGGGGTTTTCTATATCCAATTATAACCTGTTCCACTAAATGATTGATATAACCATAAATCTCTTTAAGATAAGCTTTTTCGTACCATGGACATTTTATAAAGTTACAGTGGAAAAACTCCCGAAGGGTTTTTAGAAGTCCTTTCATTTAACAGATAGGTTCTATGGGGTATATCTCAAGATCCTTATAAGGCTGTTCTCTATCTGAAAGTGTCTACAAAGTATCAGCTTAAATCTTCCTAAGGTCTTAAAAAACTTTATAGTCACCAGTTTGGCTTCATCTTTACACTAAGACAACAACCTGACAGTGACCTGGATTTATTTTTTTCCTATGACTTTGACTTTTTTTAAGAACCCTTTTCTGGATGTAAAAAAAATGTCCTTGCCTTTTAACATTTCACCAAAATTCTATTTAGATACTAAAGTTAGAGCCAAGTGCAGTGGTGCATGCCAACAATCCTAGCAGCTTGGGAGGCTGAGGCAGGAGGATCGCAAGTACAAAGCCAGCCTCAACAAGTTAGTGAGACCCTAAGCAACTTAGTGAGACTCTGTCTCAAAATAAAATAAAAAAAGGGTTAGAAATGTGGCTCAGTGGTTAAGCAACCCTGGGTTCCATTCTGGATATCAAAAAGAAACAAACAAAAAAACAAGAACAACAACAAAAACCCTAAAGTTAACTCTTTCATTCATCTGTCTCTTTTCTGATGATAAGCAAGTGGAAGAAGGCAAGTGTCAGCTTCAGCACTCAGTCCGGGTTCTAGTCTTAGTCTAGATCATAACATTCATATGGAATATTCTTTATCTTTCACTACTATGTAATAAGACCCACCTATACTCTACCCTCCAATGATTTTTCTCCTTCCTTTATTACAGATTCCCACTAAGATTCCCACTGTGTCCTGACTGACACCTGGTCACATAACAAATGTCATACATTTTAGCATTTTGTTATAGCATCACCTCACCTCTAGATGCAAAATCCTATTCCATTAATTTTTCGTCATGAGATGAAAGATTCCAAAATTAGTTGCATAAAACATTTGTTAGTAATTTTATTGATCTAGTGATTTAGGTATAAGGTACTTTAGGAAGACTTGACCAGCGTCTGTTGGTTTATTTTCCATCCTGGTATCTTCAAGTTAGTTGGACTTCCTAATTCTTTTTTTTTTATGTGTAAACATAAATTTTAATTTTCAGAGGAAGTACACAGGAATTTGATTGCCAGGTCATATATTAATTGTGCATTTAACTCTAAGAAACTGCCAAACTTGGTTTTCAGAGTGAGAATTCTACTTTCTCTGCATCCTCACAAATACTCCTATTATGCATTTGTTAATATTTTGCATTTGTATCTATTTTAATTAATAGGTATTAGTGTCTCATGAGGGTTTTAATTTGTATTTCTCTAAAGGTAATGAGGTTGAGCATCTATTCAGGGCCCCCTTTTTAACCATCCACATATTCATGTATCTTCTTTGGTGAAGTGTCTTCTTGATCAAATCTTTTGTGCATATTTTTTTAAAGTTACTTCTTGGTTCTTTAATAAGGGTAAGAGTCCCAGTGAGCAAGGAAGAAATCTGGTTTCATGTTACCTACTCTTGGAAGTAATAGGACATCATTTCTGTCAGACACTACCTATCAATGAACACACAGTGAAGGAGAGAAAACACAGATTTTTATCTCTTATAAAAGGAGTGCCAAAGAATTTGAATATTTTGACATTGTACCTTCCATCAACAGGCCAAAGTATATGTCAAACCATGCTATGTTCATACAAAGACGCATCCAAGAACAGCAAAAATAAACAGCCTACAGCTCAGCACATTATCATGGATGACTCACATTGTAGAGTTTTGAGTAAGAGACACAAACCACAGAATATTATACATAAGATGATTCATGGTATATGTATTTCAAAGCTACAAAATGGTATTAATAAATTATATAAAGATTGAAATAAAATTGAGGGCATTGGTTTCTCTCTACCTAGAAAAGCACTGTATGCAATAGGAAGACCCGACAGGCACTTCTATAGTACTAGGAACTTTCTGCCAGGTCTTGGGAACACCAATTTGTTTTCTTGTAACTGATCATATACTTTGACATTTTAAAAGACATGCTATGCTTGAAAAAAAAAAAGAATAGTAAGATTGAAGAGGAACTGAAGAACTCTGAAAAAAATCTTGAGAAATTTAATTCTTAAGAGAAGTAGAAAGAAGAAGCAGTTGCTAGAAAAGAGAGAGTAAACAGGATTGTTATGTTTCTTTTTGGAAAAAGACAACAAGGAAATGATCCAGGAGACAGGTAATAAGAAAGACATAAGGAAAGAGAGATTGCCAAAAGAAATGTCTCTGTAGTGCTGAGTGAGGAAAGGGATCAGAAGTCAAGGAGAGTGTCTCGTATTTGATAGGACGAGAGACCTCAATAACATAATATTATAAGAATGAGAAACTAGGGGCGGATCCAAGATGGAGGCCTAGAGGGATACTGCGTTCCTAGTCTCTCCAGGACAGGCAATTAAAGTAGTGGAAATAAGCCCGGCGCGGTGGCTCACGCTTGTAATCCCAGCACTTAGGGAGGTTGAGACAGGAGAATCACGAGTTCAAAGCCAGCCTCAGCAATGGCGAGGCACTAAGCAACTCAGACTCTGTCTCTACATAAAACACAAAATAGGGCTGGGGATGTGGCTCAGTGGTCGAGTGCCCCTGAGTTCAATCCCTGGTACCAAATAAATAAATAAATAAATAAATAAATAAATAAATAAAGTAGTGGAAATAATGTTTCTCTGCAAGTTATTAGAGTATCCCTGAAAGCTGCCTCCACACAAGAATTCCAGTCTTGTGACCTCGCAGGTCGCCAGGTCCTGGCATTTGCAAAGAACCCCAGCCGCTCCCCCAGCACAGGACCCTGGCTGATCCACTATGCAGGACCCACCCCAGCGTCCCCACACCACGCAGGACTTTGGATTGCCCACCCACACAGGATCCTTAGCCTTTGCTCCCATGCAAGACTCTTTTTTTTTTTTTTTTTTTAATTTTTTTTTTTTTTTTGTAGATGGACACAATGTCTTTATTTTATTGCTTGGTATGTGGTGCTGAGGATCGAACCCAGGGCCTCACGCATGCGAGGCAAGCGCTCTACCGCTGAGCCACAATCCCAGCCCCCATGCAAGACTCTTGACTGTTGCTCCTGTGTGGTCCTCCATCTACCAATGTGGAACTCCCCCATTCACCTACACCTAAGGACACTGGACGGGATCTGGAGTCAACCTACTTCTGTACAACATGCCACAGAGTGGCATCTCCAAACACATCGCCCAGTGCCACTTCCTGGCCTGGCCCTACATCCTATCTCTGTAAACAGACGCCTCCATTTGGGGACTCCTTCCTCACTACCTTGGACCTGAACGGAGAGATATCAGTAAACAACAGACAATGCCACCTACTGGAAAAGAAGGAAAGCAAGCCTTTTTATTTAACTTGAGTCTTTTTTTCCCCCTCTATTATCCCTTTTTTCTTTTTTTTTTTCCTTTCCTTTTCTTCTTTTCCCTCTCTCACTCTTTTACTGCCCTCACATCCCCAACATTTGTGAAATCAAGTATTTTTTATGCATTAGGCTACTGAGGACTGGAATATCTGATTAGTATATTACCGTGGTATTAAATCTCTCATATCTCCTATTTTTACACATTTTATTTTTCTTAATTTTTATATTCCCTTGTTTGTCACACTCTATTTTCATTCTACTTACTTGTCTTCCCCAAATCACTTTCTCTCTTTTCTACTACTAGCCAACTTCTTTTGGATTCCTCCTTCATGCTTTCTAGGATCTAATAATGCTATATCTTCCTTTCCTATCTCCCTAACATCTCATCCTATACCCCACCCCTGGTTCTCTTTAGTCCACCAGCAGAAACTGTAGACTCTTTGTAAATCTGTTGTTTATATAGTAGATACTAATTGAACTCATAATTTCTGTATATTTTTATAAAGCCATAAGTATCCTATTAGGAGCTGCTTGGTCCAAAATTATATATTGTTTGTATTGAAAACTGTTAATATTGGTTTCCCTCTTAAAGGAGAGGTGTTGGAACCCTATAGGGGATCTACAAGCCTATTGGATAAAGACTGTGGACCAACCGTGCACGTGCAGAGAAAGAGACCAACCAAGCATTGTACTGCAGCCCCCCATCTACCAACTAATGAATGTCCCTGCCTACTTCCATCTAGAGTCAACAGCTAGGACCAAGAAGATAGACCACAACACAATAATACTAGGTGACTTTAACACACATTTCTCACAATTTGACAGATTATTCAAAGAAAAACTAAACAAAGAAATCACAGAACTCAATAACAAAATCAATAATTTAGAATTAACAGACATTACAGAATATTTTATCCATTAACAAGTGAATACATTCTTTTCTCAGCAGCACATGGATACTTCTCTAAAATAGACTATATGTTATGCCACAAAGCAGCTCATAGCAAATACAAAAAAATATATAGAGATACTCCTGCATTCTAAAAGACCATAATGGAATGAAAATTAGAAGTCAATAATAAAATGAAAAAATAGAAGCTACTCCATTACCTGGAGACTAAATAATATGCTATTGAATGATGCATGGATAACAGAAGACATCAAGGAGGAAAGAAAAAAAATTCTTAGAGGTAAATGAGAACTCTGATACACATATAAAAATCTTGAACATTGTGAAGGCTGTGTTAAGAGGAAAGCTCATTGCATTGAGCTCATTCATTATAAGAAGAAAGAGTCAACAAACAAATTACCTGACATTACATCTCAAAGCTCTAGAAAAAGAAGAACAAATAAACACTCAAATAAGTAGAAGACAGGAAATAATTAAGAGCAGGGCTGAAATCAATGAAATTGAAACAAAGGAAACAGTTCAAAAAACTGACAAAACAAAAAGCTGGTTCTTTGAAGAAATAAATAAAATTGATAAACCCTTGGCTACCCTAAAGAAAAGAAGGAAAGAGAAAATTGAAATTTTTACTAAAATTTGAGATGAAAGGGGAAACATCATGACAAACACTATTGAAATGCAGAAGATAATTGGAAACTATTTTTGAAAATCTATACTCCAGTAAAATAGAAAATCCCAAAGACATTGACAAATTTCTAGGGGCATATGATCTGCCCAAACTGAATCAGGAGGACATACACAACTTGAACAGATCAATATAAAGCAATGAAATAGAAGAAGCCATCAAAAGCTTACCAACCAAGAAGAGTCCAGGATGAGATGGATTCTCAGCCAAGTTCTACAAGACCTTCAAAGAAGAATTAATACCAATACTCCTCAAATTATTGTATGAAATAGAAAAGGAAGGAACACTTCCAAATTTATTCTATGAGGCTAGTATCATCATGATTCCAAAACCAGAGAAAGACACATCAAAGAAAGAAAACTTCAGAACAATATCTCTGATGAACATTGACACAAAAATTATCAATATAATTCTGGCAAATCATATACAAAAACTTATTAAAAAGATAGTGCACCATGATCAAGTGGGTTTCATCCAAGGTATGTAAGATTGGTTCAACATACAGAAATCAATAAAAGTAATTCATCACATCAATAGAATTAAAGTCAAGAATTATATGATTATCTCTATAGATGCTGAGAAAGCATTTGACAAAATACAACACCTCTTCATGTTCAAAACACTAGAAAAACTAGGGATAGTAGAAACATACCTCAACATTGTAAAAGCTGTCTATGCAAAACTGAAAGCCAACATCATCCTCAATGGGGAAAAATTGGAAGAATTCCCCCTAAAAATGGGAAAAAGAGATGTCCTCTTTAACCACTTCTATTCAACATAGTCCTTAAAAATCTAGCCAAAGGAGTTAGACAGACAGAAAAATTTAAAGTAAAAAGAAAAAGTTAAACTATCATTATTTGGTGATAACATGATTCTTAAAGAATCCAAAAAATTCCACCAGAAAACTTCTAGAATTAATAAATAAATTAATCAAAGTAGCAGAATATAAAATCAATATCCATAAATCAAATGCATTTCTATACATCAGTGATGAACCTTCTGAAAGAGAAATTAGAAAAAATACCCCATTCACAGTAGCCCCCCCAAAAATGAAATACTTGGGAATCAATTTAACAAAAGAGGTGAAAGTCTTCTAAAATGAAAACAACAGAACATTAAAGAAAGAAATTGAAGAAGACCTTAGAAGATGGAAAGGTCTCCAATGCTCTTGGATATGCAGAACAAATATAATCAAAATGGCCATACTACCCAAAGTACTACACTGATTCAATGTGATTCCAATTAAAATCCCAACATCATTCTTTATAGAAATATAAAAAGTAATCATGAAATTCCTTTGGAAAAATAAGAAACCCAGAATAGCCCAAACAATCCATAGCAAAAAAAGCAGATATAATTTAAATTATATTCCAAAGCTATAATAACAAAAACAGCATGGTATTGGCACCAAAATTGACATGTAGATCAATGGTATAGAATGGGAGGCATAGAGACAAACTCACATAAATACAGTTATCTCATCCTAGACAAAGTTGTCAAAAACATACACTAGAGAAAAGATAGCCTCTTCAAAAAATGGTGCTGGGAAAACTGGAAATCCATATGCAGTAAAATGAAACTAAACCCCTATCTCTCACCATCCACAAAATTCAACTCAAAGTGGATCAAGGGGACTTAGGAATTAGACCAGAAACCCTGTGCCTAATTGAAGAGAAAATAAGCTCAAATCTTCATTATGTCAGATTAGGCCCCAACTTCCTTAACAAGACTCCTAAAGCACAAGAAATAAAAGCAAGAATCAATAAATTGAATGGGTTAAAACTAACAAGCTTCTTCTCAGCAAAAGAAACAATCAATGAGGTGAACAGAGAGCCTATATTCTGGGAACAAATTTTTGCCACACACACATCAGATAGAACACTGATCTCCAGGATATATAAAGAACTCAAAAAACTTAACACCAAAAAAACCAAACAACCCAATCAATAAATGGGATAAGGAGCTGAACCGATATTTCTCAGAAGCTACAATCAATCAACACCTATATGAAAAAATGTTCAACATCTCTAGACATTAGAGAAATGCAAATCAAAACTACTCTAAAATTTCATCTCATGCCAGCCAGAATGGCAGTTATCAAGAATACAAAGAACAGATTTTGGCAAGGATGTTGAGGAAAAGGCACACTCATACATTGCTGGTAGGACTTCAAATTGGTGCAACCAATCTGGAAAGCAGTATGAAGATTCCTTAGAAAACTTGTAATTGAACAACCATTTGACCCAGCTATCCCACTCCTTTGTCTATACCCAAAGTACTTAAAAATAGCATACTACAGTAAGGCAGCCACTTCAATATTTACAGTAGCACAATTCCAATAGCTAAACCATGGAACCAACCTAGATGCTCTTCAATAGATGAAAGGATAAAGAAACTGATATATATACACAATGGAACATTATTCAGCATTAAAAGAGAATAAAATTATGGCATTTTCAGGTAAATGGATGGAGTTGGAGAACATTATGCTAAGTGAAATAAGCCAATCCCCAAAAAACAAATGTCAAATGTTCTCTCTGATGAGCGGATGATGATCCATAATGTGGTGGGTGGCATGGAAAGAAAGGAGAAACTTTGTTCAAAGGGGAGAGGTGGGAAAAGATGGGACATGGGGTCAGGATAGATGGTGGAATGTGATGGACAACAATGCCTAGGTTCATGTATGATTGCTTTTATGTTGTAACTTTATTTTGTATACTGCCAGAGAAGTGAAAAGTTGTGCTCCATTTGTGTACAATGGATCAAAATGCATTCTTCTGTTATGTGAATTGAATTAGAATAAAAAATATATATTTAAAAAAAAGAATGAGAATCTAGAGTCAAATGCAGGTAGATGTCCAAAGACAGTATGGGGGTATGTAGATAATTTTTTTTATTAAATAGGCATGTTAGGTTATGTTATTCATTTAAAATTCATCAGTATATTATTTATTGATTTGCAAAGATAAATAGGGCCTCTAAGAAACCTGGATAGTAACATGCTACCTACCTAGAGATTCTGTACTGTTTCTGTAGGGAAATCAGATGAGAGTCTTAGTTTCAATGAAAAAACAACAACAACACTTGTTACTCATGAATGAAAATATGGGAATTTGATCAGATAATTTTAATTGCTATTGACCTTAAGCTAAAACAGCCATTCGGTTGTTTTCATCTTTATTGATAATTCTCCCAAAGAGACTAAGTGGTTCTATTACTCTGGACATTGTTAAATGAACACTGATAAAAATTCTCTGAATTTCAATGAAATAAATTTTAGGGCAAAAATGGTTTGTAATTCTATCTCTGAAAACAGCTATCAGAATTTGATTTAGAATAGCTGCTACTTGTATAGCCTAGTAAGAATTTAAAATGCAGTTATGACTTGAAATAGATAATGTTGTCCTCAGTACACGTTTGTGGACAAATTCCTAGTTCATTCTAAAGCACCCCAAGTCAGGCATGCCCACAGTGAGAGCTCACTAATGCAGCCATCTGCTGCCATCATCCCTGATGCTCCACTTCTTGCTTGGGATATTTTATACTCTCCATTTCCATCAAATGGAAACAATCTAGATTAAACAGATTTATCAGTCTTAGGCTACCTGGTAGTAGTCAGTAGCTTACATTTAAAATACAAATGGAGCAAAGTATTGGATCAACATATAAAAAGTACTCCATATTTTGTGTGATGGATTTAAAAGCTTTTTAAAAAATAAATATTAATATTAGGTAAGCATTTCTACACTGTTTAAAGTACAATTTATATTTAAGAACTTTAGGGAACCAATTCATAGAAATGGAAGAAGGGCAAGTAAAGTAGAAAGCTAAATAAATTATCTGCAAATTGTGGAAAAGCTTCTGAAGATGTGAAGTAGCATTGCCATTCAGATTTAGTGCTTTCTTTATTGGAGTAGATAAATCGTGCCTCTAATAAGTTGACTGTATACCAGAGTCACTTTAGGCCATCTTTGCTCTGAAGCTAGAAAAGTTGTTTAAGACTTTAAAACATTAAGTGCATAAAGAGCACTCTAAGTCAAGAAACTAGGCAAAGAAATTGATCAGAATTGTAGTTTTCCCAGCCTATTATTCTAGCTGCTGGCAACTAGATGGTTCTAAGTGTAAATCAAAACACTTACAAGCTAGATGTCCATTGCTGTAGGTGCGCACACAGCTTGGCCATCAAGTCTCATTTCACTCTTCCTTTGGATGAAATGATTGATTGATTGCTCACAGCTCGCATGACTTCGTGCTGCCCCAGATCCATCTCTGCCCGCTGCCCTCCACACAGAGTTTGCATCATTGACTTTCTGCCAGCCCTCTCGCTGCCAGGACACTGAGTGACATTTAATGATCTTTCAACATGACAATGTCACATTCATCACTCTTTATCACTCCTGACAGACCTAAATTCAAATGCAAACATGAAATGGAGACTGACTTCAATCAAAAGTCTGATATATACTTCTGAATTGACACCTTTCAACACAAGTTGATGAGATACGTGGAAGAGAAAAGAACCTGTTGCCTAAACAATAATTAAAAATATCAGTTCTAACACAGTCCTGAGAAATCAAAGATGAGAATATAGTTCTTGTAAAAAGCTTTGAGGTGAAAATTATATGATCTCAGCTGACTTTTCAATTAACATCAAATATTTATATGAACTTGGAGAAGATAACTTACTTTTAATGTACTATTCAGCTGTATGAAACAAGTACCATAATATACATATGTGCTTTTCATAGTTATTAAGTGAAGAGGAGTCTCAAAAGTTGTATTGATCATTTAAACTAAAAATAAAAAGCAGTATAATCACACAGAATTTTTATGAAGTCTCTTTTCTTCTGAATCATTTTAGGTATTTCAGATTATACATTATTATTAATTTTTCTGAACCAAATACTTTGCCAATACCCTAAATGGACTCACACAGTGACAGAGATCTACACCTGTTCTCAGTTGTTCATGGGACTGATCAGTAATTTAACACTTCTAAATCATATGTAGAGAGGTCCCAATTAGAGTCAGTTCTGAGTAGCAAAGAAATTATCAAAAATTTTTAAATATAAATTTGAACATAAATAAGTGATTTCATTTGTATACTAGAATTTAAGACAGCCTGAAGTTATTGTTACATGATATGTATGAAAAATTTTAACAAGTTGATGATCTTGTTATTGTAGGCTTACATAGAACAGTGATGTGGAAATAATTCTGCCAATATATCATCAGTGAACATTTTAGTATGGCATTAGGAAAAGCTCAGAGGGTCTACATGCATCTACCTAACTGGTTTTAAGGAACAAATCTTAACATTTTCTAAAGCCAAGTACTATGTAACAGCAAGAACATCAAATTTAGCATATGAACTCAATGATATAGATTTGTCCAAGGACTCTTGCTGTGAAAAGTAATTGAAAATATTGTCAATTCTAACTTTCACAAGATATGTCATTTCAGACAAACCTTCAATATTTTCACAGTTACTGATTCACTCTTTGTTCTATTCATATAATGTGAGAATTTTGCAAACATTTTTGTTGCTTTTTTCCTATACATATTTTTCATTTGAATTAACATTTCCTTCAGTTAGTATACACACACACAAAAATTGTGTACAATCATATGCCAAAATATCACCAAGTAGAAAACAATAAGATTATTATGAAGCTATCTTATACAATATATTTAAAAATTGAATCAACTGAATTTGAATAGAGGATTCACCGTACACTTTAGGCAGAGGTACACAAAATTTGAATCAAATTATTATTTGTCAATATATATTTGACTTTTCCATCTTTACACACACACATCTAATAATTTGCATCTTTTGCTTTAAAAAATGAGGACAATAGATGTAAAATACAAGCTTTAACTAGTGAATCGTATTAAATTTTAGGAGTACCAAGGATAGAATTTTATTTTAATTTATTTTTGACTCTTTCTTACCAGTGATATTATAGTTAATCTAACAATTCTTACCTATATTCCTCACATACAATTCACAAACCTGGGATGAGGGATGACTCTCCTCTACTTTTTCTTAGATAGAGGACATAAAGAGTGGAATCAACCCCACAATTTAAAAGTAATAAGTTGCTTTTAGTAAGTAATCCTCTCTATAGTAAGTCCAAAGTTTCATTTGGTTGACAAACATTTAAATATATTTAATAAATTATATATATATAAAGACATTTATTTAAACAAGTAATGGGAGCTTGAATGAAAATGCAAATTGTGCTTGGGAGATTCCCGCAATAGCTCAAACCGGAGATACTGATGACCTGTCTAACTTGACTTATGCTCAGAGGTAGAATTACGTTGTTATATGTTGCATGCTGCATCTGTAAGATGGGTGCTTCTGCTTGTCACTAATCATATCTTACCTGATTTTCTCCAATAGTTTTTTTTTTTTGCGGGGGGGTGGGTGGTCCTTGGGATCGAACCCAGGGCCTTGTGTGTGTGAGGCAGGCACTCTACCAACTGAGCTATATCCCCAGTCCTCAACAGTTTTTGTTCTTTTTTTTGGTACTGGAGATTGAACTCAGGGGCACTCGACCACTGAGCCACATCCCCAGCCCTATTTTGTGTTTTATGTAGAGTCAGGGTCTCACTGAGTTGCTTAGCACCTCGCCTTTGCTGAGGCTGGCTTTGAACTCACGATTCTCCTATCTCAGCCTCCCAAAGTGCTGGGATTACAGGCGTGCTACACCACGCCCGGATTATCTTTATAGTCTGATAGTCTTCTCAAACCAACCTGAATAAATTTATATCACTACTATACATAAATATAAATGAATTCTAACTAAATTTAGAGAAAAATCCAAACTAATTTTCATTGCCTACAAGACCTTCCACATTCCACCAATCTAGTCTTCCAATATCAATTATTTTCCACAGTGCTATTTTATCCCTTGGCTGTTTTCAACTTTTCTGAAGTACCTAAACACGTGGACTCAAATCTTTAACATTTTCTTTCCTTTTTGCTTGGGTTTATTTTCTTCCAAATGTTTGTGTGTTTATGTGGCTGACTCCTCAAGATTCAAGACACTTAAAATATGCATTTTCCTGCCTCCAGTCACTCTTTATTATCCTTGTTTACAAATTTTGATAACAATTATAACTACTTTATATAGTATCTATGATGTTATTAATACATATACATGTACATGTTACATATACATATAAGTTCATATCTATTTTGTTTATACCATCTTCATAGTGTTTAGAATATCCATCAAGTAACAGGGACTCAATAAATATTTCTGAATAATGTCATATATCTGTGAAGTAGGAATTGTCTTCAAAATGAAGGAATAATCAGGAAAGTACATGAAAGATTAAGCATGCATGCTAACATCATAATGGACAGTTTATTCTGGCCAATAAATAACACATTGAAATTAGGACAGTTTAAATTACTTTAAAAGTTATATACTCAATCTTTCAGATATTTTGGACTCAAAAATCTGGTAGCAGCCAGGTGTAGTTACCCACACCTATAATCCCAGTGACTCCAGAGGCTGAGGAAGGAGGATTTCAGGTTCCAGGACAGCTTTAGCAATGTAATGAGCCCCTAAGCAACTCAGTGAGACCCTGTCTCAAGGTAAAAAAATAAAAAGAGCTGGGGATGTAGCTCAGTGGTAAAAAATCCTGGGGTTAAATCCCCATATTCGCCAAAAAATTTGGTAGCAATTTTTACATATTGGTGAAAGTCATGTTCTTAAAATTTTAAGTATTTTCGAGTATTCAAAACTTATCTTTGTGTTTTAGTAAATGTTGAGGCAAACTAATCAATGATCCCTAAATTTGTCAATATCCTAAGCCCCAGGAACTTTGAGTATGTTAATTTATTCAGCAAAGGGAATTTTGAGTATATGATTAAGGATCTGGAGACAGAGAGATTAACCTGGATTATTTCCATGGATTGCCCTGCAATTTCAAGGGTCCTTACAAGAGGGATTCAGGGAAAAAAAGTCAAAGCAGGAAGTGTGGTGATGAAAGCAGATAGAAGAGAAAGATTGAAAGATGCAGGACTAGCTATGAGGGTAGAGGAAGGAGCTGCAAGCCAGAAAGGGCCAAGGAAGGATTCTCAACTGGTGAGAACACTGCAGGTCAGCCAGGCCTGCAAGAGTCCAGTGAGACCTATATTAGATTTCTGATATCTAGAACTTAAATAACAGTTTTATTGTTTTAAGCCATAAAATCTGTGATAATCAGAGCAACAAAAGAAAACTAAACCATTTATGTCATATTTAAAAGACTGACATTGTTACAACATTAATGACTATAGTCTTTTCAGATTTTTTCAGTTTTTCTGCTAATGTCCTTTTTCATTTCAAAACCCAATTCAGAAAGTAAAATTGTTTTTAGGCAGGGCATTTCCTTAATCTTCTCTCATCTTTGACTTTGACTTTTGAATTCCTTTTTGTTGTTCAAAAACATGAGCTTGATAACTCTTAAGAATATTGAACCTGGCACAGTGGCCCATGCCTGTAATCCCAATGACTCTGGAGGCTAAGGCAGGAGGATCACAAGTTCAAAGACAGCCTCCGCAAGTTAGCAAGTCCCTGAGTAACTCAACAAAACTGTTTCTAAATAAAATATAAAAAAGGGCTGGAGATGTGGCTCTGTATTTAAGCACCCCTGGGTTCAATCCCTGATACCAAAAACAAAACAAAACAAAAAAAGAATAATGGTCAAGTATGCCTCTCCATTCATGTTTTCCTAACATTTTCTCATAGTTAGATCAAAATTAATGAATTGTAGGAAGACTACTCTAAAGCTGTTCTTAGCTTTATCTGGCTTGAAAGAAATTCTATTTGTCTTTCACTTTTGAAGGATATATTTTTGTGGCATTCAATTCTGGGTTGACTTTTTTGTTCCTGTTTCAGTATTTAAAGATGCAAATGCACTTTCACGGTATGCTTTCTGTTTACACATGTGCTGAAATTCTTCTCTGTGTTCCTCAGTATGTTAATATCCCTGCTCTGGTGTCCTCCGTGTGCTTCTGTGTGCGTGTTTGTTTGTTTCTGAGTCTTGTCTTTATTTTTTTCCTCTTTTTCTTTTTAGCAGTTTGAATGAATATGTTGTGCTTGGTGTGTTGGCTTTTGATGTTGTCTTTCTTAGTGTGATCTGAGCTACTCTTATTTCTTTGGAATCCGTCATTTGGAAAAGTTCTTCATTATGTCTTTCTTTTTTAGCTGTTCTCTCTTCTTATGGTATTTTAATCAAGCATATTTTGGACCTTAGAAGTGTCTACCATCTGAAATGACCTCTTTGATTTGTTTTTGTTTACCCACCTTTTTTCTTTTTGGATATTTTTTTAATCAACTAATTTTCAGATTGGGTGTACAAGGGAGTCCTTTATCTCCTTTCTTCTTTCTTTTTTAATTTTATATTGTTTCTGTTAGATGTTTTTATATATTTTATATCCAACTGCTGAAATTACCTATCTGCCATGGCATGTTATTGCCCTTATCCAGTAGAATCTTTAACATGTTAATTATAATCATTCAAACTTCCCTGCCTTAAATATTCAGTCCTATTCCTATGTTGTATCTGAGTCTGGTTCTGATGATTATTTTGTTTCTTTATGTTGTGTTTTGTCTTATCTTTTCATGGATTTCATAATATTTTGAAGCCAGGCATGCTGTATAGGACAACGAAGGCTGAGGTAGCTACGTTTTATATGTGGCAGTAGTTTTAAATCCCCTAATGCTGAGCATTGGTATGGAAATTTGTGTTAATCTAGTTAGGAGTCAGTCTGGAATTGTAGTTTGATGTTGCTTAGTTAGGTTAGCGCACCAGGCGATTCAAATTGCTCTCATTTGCAAATGTCTTCCATTTTTTTCTAATCTCCTCTTGGCCCAGGTCCTCTCCCTGCCCAATAGGAGTCCATATACCACAGAGTTATACAATGAGCCAAAGTACACTGTTATTCTACTTGGTGCTTATCAGTGCACTAGTGTGAAGCACAAAGAGTACAGCATTCACTGGCATTCTCATTAGGCCTCAATCTTTGCCAGACATTGCATACCTCAGTTTTCTGGTCTGTAGCTTTACACATTTCTTCTGCTGCTGCCCTAAAAGTTTTTGAGTATTTGTTGTTGTGTGTTCTCGCACAATCTCTTCCTGCTAGTCCTAAATTGACAGTTTTACTATTTCTTTTACTGAATAATAAAAGTTTTGTCCTGTAGGTTGGATAGGAAAGATGGGATTGGGCAGATGTGAGCAGTGGCCATGGGTCCTCCTCTCAGCCAGTGTGAAGGAGACTTCCTCAGGTTCCTCTCCAATCTTCCTTGTAAACCTGGGTTTCTAAGAGGACAAGACGGTAGGAGCAGGAAAACATTTTATGCTGGAGGCCCCTAGAGTTTCATATTTTGTTCCCATGAGTTCACTCAGCCTTTAACAATTCTTTTAAAATACTCACGTGGATCTTAGATTGGCTTAGATGGCATCTGACAGCAACTGCACCAGAAAGGGTGAAATTTCTCACATGCTTAGGTAAGTTTTGTCCCTGGAGAGAACTGTCTCTTCCTACATATCAGATTATTTTCCCCAAATCTCTAGTTGTCTCACTGATTCAAGAAAAGTCATTTGTTTGCAATTTGTCCATTTTTTTTTTCTCTTCTCAAAATTACTGTTAGGGAAGGAACAATGGTCATCATCACAGCGCCCAATATTTCCATGGTAAAAATCAAGCCCCAAGTAACATTCAACATTTTACAATTGTTGCAACTATATAATTGTTAAGTGTTCAAAACATCAGGAGCAACAATACCAGAATATATTGTGGTTTAAAATCAGAAAAGACTCAGACATTATTCAGTGAAAATATAATGAGCATTTATTACAGATGTCATATGTAGCCACTCAGGTGGCAATGCTTAGCCTTCTTCAGAAAGCACTTTGTAAGATAAACTGATGTCTTTTCTACCACCTAAGCAAGATAATTTAGCAGCAATTGTAATATGTAATATGTTTAAGTATTATCCATCTATACACATATGTACTTAGTATTCAAATGCATTGTAACATATATTTAATAACTGGGGGGTTATTTAACTCAGAACAAAAAAGAAGAAGAAAACAACAGAAAAGGAAACTATTAACAGTGCCTAAATCTATTCTATAATAAGAACAGAATATCATTTTCTAAAAATTACCAAATAGAAGAGAGAGACAAAACATGATAATTAATGTGCCTCATAGATTTGTGTTATTTAAAGTCTCTTTACTCCTAACTAGGGAAGTAGTGAGCTACTTTAGCACAAACCTAAAATAGACGTCTCTGTTCAACTTCTAAAAGTTTTCTCTAGATTGCTGGTTATGTGTTCTTCAATATTCTTCTGCAATTTCATGCTGCTGTGCCTAGGGACAGCTTTCTTCCTGGGCTGCAATTTGATAGTAGAGAATTCTCAGTTGCTCCTTCTGATGTTATGCAGAGTTCACAGTTGATAACACATCTACAATATCTGTATTTCTGCAAGAGGAGGATTTGTGTTAATGTGAACCCTCATTTAACTATCTGCTAGACTGTAACACAGAAATGTTTTACTCATTGTTTCTGAGCAATGACTAAACCAAGGCTCTGCCTGTTAGAGGGGAAATAGTTTTTTCATATTAACTTAATTGATTTTTGTAATTTTGTCAGGAAGAGGCTTAGTTTCTTTATGAGTAAAATCTGAAAAACATGCTCTTCACATCCCAGAAGCCAATAAATGTCTTACAACTCTGCTTTCATTTAATTAAATATGTCTAATTTTTAGCACTTTGATTTCATAATGTATTAACTGGCTCATGACCACCATGTGTGACCTGCATGGAAAAAACATTGTAATAATTTTAAACAATATACTCAAACTTTCCATAGTTAATATTATAGTTTTAAACATAAGTATAGATGATATTGTGAAAATTATGTGGATTGTATTTGAGAATCATTTCTCTACTAAGTATAGAGAAAACATTAATAAAAAATTAATTTTAAACATACATAGGCATTTATTTCTTAATTTACTCTATATTATATGTGTTTGAGGTATATTGCTGAGGTAGTATTGCTATTTGTGTACATAATGAAATGATTACAAACACGTTTATACACACATCACCTTCCACAGTGACCTTGTATGTTTGTTTATTTTTGTGCAGGAGTACCAAAAATATACTCTCAGGATATTTTCAAGACTTAATACAATATTAATTATAGTCTTCATACTATACATTAGATCTCTAGACTTACTCACCATTAGTAATTACAAATTTGAGCTCTTTAGCCTACTTGCACACATTTCGTCTTCTTACCTGCCCCTGGGATCTCCATTCTTGTTACTATGTTTCTATGCATTCAGCCTTCCTTTCTTTCTTTTCTTTTCTTCTTTCTTTCTTTTTCTGATCCAGCATGTGACAGTTCAGAAGGTATTTTTCTTTCTGTGCGTGGCTTATTTCCTTTAGTATAATGTCCTGCCGGTTTATTCTTATCTTTACTCAGGACAATATCTCCTTTCCATCACCATTTCTTTATCCATGCACCTTCTGATGGATATTGGGGTCGTTTCCATGTCTCAACTACTGTAGTTCAAAGAACACAGGAGTGTAACTGACTTGATGTGTTGCTGGTTTTATTTCTTTTGGTTATGTACCCACCCAATAGAAGGATTATGGAGTCACATGTGAGTTTACTTATAATGTTTTGTGTAACTTCCATAGTATTTTTAATGATGGTGGTAGCATTTTACATTTATGCCAGTGGTGTGTAGTGTTTCCCTTTTCTCCACACACTTACCAACATTTGCTATCCCTTCTTTTTTTTTTTTTCCTTTCTCTTTTTTTAGTGATAATGGGAATTGAACCCTGGGCCTCCTGCAGCCATGTTCAGAGGTGGAAAGATCAGATTGTGAGAGCTGTAATCTCATCAGTGGATTCATCCATTTGATAGATTAATAATATGAATGGAATCCTGAGTGGTGGTAAGTGTCCGCAGGTGAAGTGTGACTAAAAGAAATAGGTCACCGGGGGCATGGTCTTAGGCTGTGTTTGTCTGTGGCCCCTCTGTCTCTCTGCTGCCTGGCTGTCGTGAGCTGAGCAGCTGTCCTCTGCCACTCCCTTCCACCATGGGGTTCTGCCTCACTGTGAGCCAAGTCAGCTGCCTATGGACTGAATCTCTGAAACCATGAGCTGAAAATAAACTTTTTATTCTGTAAATTCTTGTCAGGTACTTTGGGCATGGTGACAAAAAGATGACTAACACAAGGTCCTTGTTCATTTCGGGAGTAGGTTATTTATTTTTATTTTATTGAACTGTGTTAATTTTTAAATATATTTTGGATATTAACCACTTATCAAATATTGGTCTATAAATATATTCTCTCGTTCTCTTGATGGGTTCTTCATTATATTGATTTTTTTTCTTCTTTTGCTGTGCAAAACATTCTAATTTGATCTTGTCCCACTTGTTTATTTTACTTTGGCCATCTGAGCCTTTCATATGGTATCCAAATAATCTGCCAAGACCAATATCAAGAGGGTTTTTGTCACTTTTTTTTCTAGAAATTGTATTTTTCCCAGTCTTGCATTTAGATTTTAAATCTACTTGAAATTGATTTTTTAACATGGTGGAAATTAGGGTACAGTTTCATTCTTCTGCATGCTGGTATTTTTTTTCTCATATCGTTCACTGAAAAAAACATCAAGTTTTTCCCCAATTGTGTCTTCTTGGTGAGCTTAATGGAATTATTTGACACTATATGTTTGTGGTTATTTCTGGGCTTTCTGTTCTGTTCTACAGGCCTTTCCTCCTTACTTCCTCACCCCTGCTTCCTTTTCTCTCTCTCTCTTTATTTTCCAGTTCCTCCTATTTTTATTACTGTGACTTTGCAACATAATATGAAATCAGGGAGTATGTTGCCTTTAACTGTGTTCTTTCTCAATATTGTTTTGCTTGCTTGGGGTCTCTTCTGGTTACTATGAATTTAAGGATTTCCTGTGAAAAAATGCCAATGAGAAATCCAAAGATAGCTCAACATCTGCAGCCTATGCACGATGGCCTTTTAGTTTGACTTACTTCTTGTAAAGCAGGAAAGCCTTACTTCTTATAATTATAATTCTAAAGCTACATGAAACTGCAGTGTAAATCATAACATATTCATCATAAGCCTTTCCAAATTTATATTCCATTTTTGTATGATTATTTTTATTTACTTCTGCTTTGTGCATAGTTAAATTTTAGTTATGAGACCAAAGCCTTGACGGTTGAAATATTTCAAAAGGCATAAAGGATGAAAACACGTTTTAAAATCTAAGTCAATAAGTCTCTAAGGGGATGAAACACAATCCACTTTAAAACACACTAAATTCTTCCTGAAATTGAGGTTTAGTTTTAATACCTGTGATGTTTGAACATGTATATTGAATAAAATCATTCACTACAAAGAGTAGGTTATGGTTTTATTAGAATAGGAGAAGTCCATGAAACAAGATTTAAATGCACAGAACTAAAATCTGAGAACAAGCCCAGGGTATGTACTGAGGCAAGGACAATTAATATGAAGCTAAACTTAAATATCCAAATGAAATGTGCATGATTTATATTTAATTTTCTTTAATTTTGTAGCAATTTTCTTCTCCATTAGAAATCAATGCGATAACAAAACAAAAATATGTAGACTATATATATATGTATAATGAGCATATATATCATAATAATATAAACATAATTATATATATAATATATATTACTATATTTATATTATACATATTTATTTCATAATTATTATATGATAATAATATATTATAATAAAATTATTATATATTATATGATAAATGATATAATATAAATATATAATAATAAATACATTATAATGTTTAACATAATATATCATAATAAAATTATTTTATATGTTATATGATATATAATAATAAATATATATAATGAGCATATATATCATAATAATTATATGTACTTTTAAGGTGCTTTTTATCATGGACATGGGAAAACTATTGCAGTTTATTGATTTCAAGACATTTTGCCAACAGAAGGACATGTGTTCTTAAGTGCAAGGCCAGTTCTGGAGAACTTCCAAAAGTTGGTCTTTGGGCAAGAAGAAATCTTGAAGGACATAGAAGCATCTGAACTTAAGGAGTGTTGCTAGACCTCCCTGTACACTTAGAGAGGGCTGGGCTTTCTCTTATACAATCACTTTACTGCTTTCATATCTTCTCTCCAGCCTCTTGCCTTCAGTTCTCTTGTTCATCTACACATCTCCATCATGGTTATTCTTCGTGCATGTATTTTATTAAACATTTTAATGTGTAAAATAGAAAGCCCTAACTATTTTCCAGACATTGGTGTCCTTATGTCTGCCTTAGATTGCATGCAAGTCCCTAAGAATAAACTCGTGTAAATTTCTACTTGCTCAAGAGTTTAAATATCAAAATTTAGATTTTTTTTACAATAATGTCACTTTCATAAATAATAGGAATAGTTTATGTAAGCAAGTATATTAATGTAGTATTGCTGTACATATATGTAACATGTATGTATTTCTTTCGTTTTCTTTTCTTTCTTTTTTTATTTTTTGGTACCGGGGATTTAACTTAGGGGTACTAGACCACTGAGCCAAATCCCAGCCCTATTTTGTGTTTTATGTAGAGACAGAGTCTCACTGAGTTCCTTAGTGCCTTGCTGTTGCTGAGGCTGGCTTTGAACTCGTGATCTTCCTGTCTCAGCTTCCCAAAGTGCTGGGATTACAGGCGTGCACGACTGCACCCAGACTACACGTAAGTATTTCTTACATGCCTCTTTATTTCTGTAGGTTGAACAAAAATGTTTGTTGCATAATATAGAAAAAATAAATCACAAAGTCACTTTCATTCTTTAATTAAAAGATGTTGATGGATCTTTGTTATTTAGCTTTATCTAGAAGCAAGTTATGATCCTTTGGTCTTGCTTTATTCTGATGAAAGGAAACCTGAAATTTAATTAGAACTATTTTTTATTTTATTCACTTTCTCCTCAATACAGAACAATCATTAGGTTTTTCTAAAGGATGCAGTTTAATTTAGTCATGTCTTGATTATCCAGGAAAACAATCAGTATTGATTACTCTGTAGCAACAGGCAGCACCCAAACATCAGTAGCTTAAAAAACACAAGGTACTAAACCATACACTGTACAACGTCTACTTCCAAAGGTTTTTTATCATGTTTCCCCATCATTTCCTCCACATCCTCCACCAGTAGAGGGAATAAGTACTTCTTTCACAGTACTCAAACATTAATATAAATATTTTAGAAGTTTTATATATGTAAATATGAATTTGCATTATACAGGAAGGAAAAAATCTTAAAATCTGCCTCTAATTATTCTAAGTATACAGGCTTATCTAGAACTAAGTGCTGTTCTCTCCCATTTATATGACTGGCACCACACCCAATAGTAGATGAGGATGGTGCATCAGTGGGGAGACCTGCTGGTCCTTTCTATCATTTTGTCTTTCAGGAAACATGTACAAACTAAGTAGGGTCAGTTGGGTAGCAGTTTCTACTCCCTTCTGCTAAACAGCACAGGAGGATGGGGCACCTGAGGCCCACCTTCTTAGAATAGACGCTGCCTTATTTATTTGAGGTGTGAAAACCCCTGGTCAGGGAGTATGCTTTGCTTTGTTTCCTCTAGATCTTCGACCGCCTGAATTCACTTGCTAACTTTTCTTGCTTTGTTGCTAAGAAATTGTCAAGAACAGCTCAATACTGGGTAAATTTTAAAAATTATCACATATCCATCAATGAATACTTCACAAGAATTATTCTAAGTTTTAAAAAAAATTGGTACATGTTTCTGTATAAGCAAATGGTTTATTATGTAAGTAATACACAGGAATAAATGTATATAATTTTGGAATGTTCAACATTAATATTAATTCATATTTATTTTATAGAAAGTGAAACTTCTAGTCTAGAAGTAAACTGATTCCTAAGACTATTAAATTCTGTGGGCCAGCTGGGCACACTAAGTGACACTCTTGGAGACCAGGTTCTCAGGATTCATAACAAATCGTTCTGGTAATCAGGAGACGGCATGGATAAGGAGAATCAAGCAGGCCAGACTGTGAAGGGACAGATTCAGCTGAACTGAAACAATTGATAACTAATGAAAGGTTCTGTTGTTCCTCCTCCTCCTTTTCCTCCTTCCCCTCTTCATCCTCCTTTTCCTCCTCCTCCTCCTTCTCATCCATTTCCTCCTCCACCTGCTTATCCTCCTCCTCCTTCTTCTTTTCCTCTTTTTGGTACTGAGGATTGAACCCAGGGGATTGTTACCACTGGGTTCCATCCCTGTCCTTTGTTATTTTTTATTTTGAGACAGAGTCACCCTCACAAAATTTATAAGGCTGTCCTTGAACTTGTGATCTTCCTGCCTCAGCCTCCCAAATCACAAGGATTATAGATGTGGGCCACACCCCCTTCCCAGTTCTGTGCTTCTCAGTAAAAGGCCTGACTGGCTGGAATAAAAGGTATAATGTAATTAACTGTGACAATTAAGTTTTCAGGTCCTTTTATTTTTTAAACTCATGGGATCAATTTTTGTTTGTATAGACTGTTTTTGGTTTTGATCTTCTTAATATTGTAATTTATTTCTGCCAACTTAATCTTAATGGGTTTTACGTTTTCTGCTCTCTTTAAATATTCTATTCTCAAAGCATAACTTTGTTGCATAGAATCTTCAATTTAAAGATAAATGACAGCTTTGGGACAGTTTTCATTACACTGTCTCAAAGGCTATGTAATCATAGAAGCTCAACACACAAAAGTTTACAAAAATTTCTACTTTAAATATTACCTTTATATTTAAAGGTAATATTATTACCTTTAATACTTTTATAATGCATTATTACTTTTAGAATGCATCTTACTCCAGCAACTAGTGAAAAATAGATATAATTTAAATAATTTTCTCTTTAGCATATGTGCAATATGCAAAGCTACTAATACAGTTATGGCAAATAAATTAAATTTTAATATATTTCTTTAAAAACTTGATATTTCTTGAGATACATCAACTGTTCAGGTGATATACAAAAATTAAATACCAATATATCTTGTGAAATAGCTCAATAAGAAGCACAGATCAGAATTCCCTATGGCCTGAATTAAGGACTATTACTCCAATAGAATCATTTATGAAAAATATTCATTCCATTATTAAACAATTGAGGGGTCCTTGTATGTTTTTGTTTTTGTTTTTTGCAGGAGGACATTAAATTTCATATATCTTCTTCAATATTGATAATGCAATTTTCGGTACAGAGATCTGTTCATTTTTCCTTACACAGTATTTACCAAAGTAAATTGATCATCAAGTTATAAGCTTTCTGAGGAGAGGTCGCTTAGCTTTCCAGCTTGAAACAAGACCCACTGAAATCAGGATCCCCACTCCCACTGGTACTGAGAGATGGAAATGCAGTCTCCCTTGATGCTTACAGTTCAGGGACGATACTCAGCTCCTCAAGAAAGACATTCTTGGCCACAGACCTGGCCTGTGGCCTATTCAGCTTTAAGAAGATTTATGTATCCTTTGATGGGAGGAAAAAGTACATATCATTACTCTGAGAACAAAGATGGAATATTTCTTCTCCTATTTTGAACAGACAAAATTAAGCCTTTTATTTTTACTTTGTATTTGTCCTTTATTTTGTATTTGTGTTAGTAAATGATAGTTATTTTTACTATGAGACAGCAACTACAAATCATATAATTATCTGTGTGCACAATCCAAAAGAGTTTTTTCTAAATATTAAAACTAATGGAAGAACAAGTGTGATGGTAAAAAACACACTGAATTAAAAATGATATGTATGTTTCTTATAAATCAGCAACATCAAGTTAGAACTACAGATGTAAAAAAGATTCCATTGAAAATTAACAATATGAAATCTTCAGAATGAATGTGATGGGGATCACACTGAATTGTTATGCATAAAAATTTTATTTGTTATTAAGGAACATCACTGAAGAACTAGATGAGCAAAGATATTAAGTTGTCTGTGATGGAAAGGCTCAATATTGAGCGGTGACAAGTATTTTTCTTCTTTCTCTCTCCCTTTGCTCAACCACACTTTAGTTCTTGACTCATGTTCCAGGGAACCTCCCCTGGACCCAAGCAATCTGAGATCCTGGATTACCTTTCCTTTTTTTCCCCTCATTCCATTTGCTTCTCATCTTTATTTTACAAAATTAAATAAAAACAAGCCCATTCACATGAGAGCAACTGGCACTTGTGCTGGAAATGAAAAGAAAGTCAGAAGGCAAAGATGGAGAAATTAAATGGCCTTTCTTGCCTTCTCAGATCTTTACTATGTAGCATGCTGAGAGGAAGCAGGACTTGGCTCAGGGGAAAATGGATTTCCCACACAGTCCCAAGACAGAGTCAGTGCTCCCTGCGTGACACTCTCAACCTGAGGGAACATTCAGGGCTGTGCTAAACTTATTCCTGGGACAACTGGAAAAGGGTGAGCCTGTGCAAGTCTGCACAAAGTGGCTGTATTAGTGCCCTTTCATTGCTGTGTTCAAAAAACCAGACAATAATAACTTGGAGGAGGAAAAGTTTATCTGGGCTCACAGTTTCAGAGATTCAGTCCATGGTCAGCTGACTCCATTGTTCTGGGCCCGAGAGAAGCCCAACATCCTGGCAAAAGGGTGTGGCAGAGAGATGTTGCTCAGAGTGAAGCTTCTCAGAAGTCCAGAAGCAGAGAGAGAGCATGTGAGGCACCAGGAAGGAAGTGTATAATCCCCAAAGAAATGCCTCCAGGGACCTATGTCCTCTAGTCAAGCACCACCTGCCTACTCTTATCTTCCAGGAATCCATTCAAATTATTCATCCATCAAATGAATTGATCTGCTGATTAGAGTATGCCTCTCATATCTACTTATTTCACCTTCTGCCTCAATAGAGAAGCTCTGGATAGAAACCTTACATTTGAACTATAACAAGGGCTTCTACAGCTAAGGGGTAGATCTGGCTTCACTATGTCTTCCCCTGCGTTCTGATTAGGACTTTAAGCTAAAGAGAAAAGCACGCTGTTGAAATTCAATATATCAGTGGAACAAAGTAGAAAAATCTGTAAAATTATTTGCATATTAATAACTTTCTTTAAATTAAAGGTAGCATGTTTTAGAAAGGGCATACAAAAAAAAAAAAAAAAAAAAGATGTGTGGAAATAGAGAACCCCAGGGAAATAAAAGAGGCTCTATTCCTGTCTCATATCATATCCTTACACCAGACTCTAGATGGCAACTGCTTGAATTGGAATTTGAAATAATTCATGAGTGTATATCAGTGGTAACTCTATATAAAATTATAAGATAGTGGTTGAGAGTTATTCATAAGAATTATACATAAACCTAAGGACTAAAGGGTAGATTTAAGCCTGAGGAATTTAAGTAGATGAATTTATATATATATATATCTTTGAAAGAGTAAACTTAAGGGAAAAAATAATGGAAATAATTATATCTCACATACGATACTGCCTTTATTCTGTGTTAACTGTATTTATTTTTCTACATTATATATCTGTATTCATTCAGTGCTTCATGTGGCTCAATATTTTATTACTTTCATTCCTGATCTCTTTAATTTCCATTGCAGTTGTTTCAAATGGATACTGTATGCTTTATTGCTTTTCAGAAAAATCCTGTATGTAGCTAACAGCAGAACTTAGATTTCAACATCTGCTCCTATGGATACCACCCTGACATTTAGCCTCCCACCACTTGACAATGGTATGATACATACAAATGAAACAGACTGAATTTGGTGGCCCACTGTGAATTGGTGACAGCTTCCTCCTGCTGAGAATGGAGACTGAAGGGAGGGGCTACCACTGTGCTTTGCCTACACACAGAGATGCCAAAGAAACTGAAGATGGAACTCGCCCCCTGCTGGACAAGTCTGGAACAGCCTGGTTAAAATCCATCCCTACACTTCCTGCCTTTGCCCAACTGCACTGTCTTGGCCCATTTAAAAGTTCTGCTCACCTTTGGGGATTTGGAAAATGCATCTTGGGGAGCAATATATTTCTTCTATCTTCCTTCCGAGTTGGTTTGAAAACAATCAGCTTTTCTTCCAATTTGACTCTGAGTGTTTCTGGAGCTTGTAGCCCAGCCTCTTCCTCCCCAGGCAAGAGGGATGCCCAGTAACACAAAGAACTTTGATAAAGAAGAAAGAAATTATCCAACTTGGTGGAAACTTTGACCAAAACCATGAGGAAGTATGTCTTAGAGGAAAAAAATGAAAATAAACATTCTCTGAAGCAGTAAAATTTATAACATTTTCATTTCTTGTTTTTTGAAAAATAAAAACTTGCATCACAAGCATTCCACAATAAGAAATGCATAACTAATTTTTGAGTATGCACACAATTAAATACAAAGTAGAAATTTAAAGGATGCTTTACAAGACCAGTGTCAAAAAAGTATATTAATAAAGAATAAAACATGCATTGCAAAAAGTGCATATTAAAATTAATATACATAAAATGTGTTAACAAAATTTTAAATCTGTAATGTTTTAAAAGATTAAGATTATAACAATTAGTTCTTTCTCCTTGCTTATTAGTACTTTCTTTCCATAAAATACAAGTTTTACACTCCAGTGAGAATACAATGTACTTTTTATTATTTTTTTAATGTCCATATTATCACATTATTTTATGTTTTTTTCAATATGCATATATTCATATTTGCATGTTATATCTTTACATATGCATTTAAATTGTCCATGCTAATCACACAGTATAAATGATTTGCATTATTTGTTATTTTATATTTTCAGTAGTTGGTTGTGTTGGACTTCAAAATTTCTTATATATGTATATATATTATTTTACATGATAAATTATGAAGGTTCAAGAATGAAATTTTTGCCTTCAAATTGGTTAAATATTATTATTTTTCATCACAAGATGAGGTACAGGTAATTATTTTTATGCCTTTGCATAATGAGTAATAAATGAATATAATTTTGGAGATTTTTTAAATATAGAAATCTCTTGAGTTATCTCAAAATCAGTGGAAGTCCTGGCATCTATGATGGTCATCATTTATGAAGTAACTCTTTCCTTGAGGCTCTCCACAGATGAAAACCCCCAGGAGGTATCATTCAACATGAAAAATTCTTTAACATCTATAATTTAGCAACTGGTTTATGGTGGTAGTATAGGCATAATTTGTTTCAAGAAGTTACAGATATTGTTTGTTTTGTTTAATGTTTCAACAATTCACAATATACATAAGGTAGTAGTAGTTTATTGGAATCTGTTGAATAGATAATTCAAACTCATATGTTTTCTGACATGCATTTTCTAGCCTTTACCAGTAATTATTTCTTTGAAAGCCACAATTCCAAACACATACAAATTACTATTCTAAGGAATGACTCTGGAATGGAAGAGAATCTGGATGCAAACAAATACATTACTTCTTATAATCTATAAATATAACCAAGGTGTTACCATAAACAGTGTTGTGTTGTGGATCAGCCTTTTGTCTAAATGCCAAAACTGACAATAATCATCTTTTTATTTAAAAGAGTTATTTTCCCCAGAATGCAATATTGAATTAATAAAAGTTTATACATTACCCAAATATTAGTATTACAGATGTATATTTTTGTCTCAAAAAGATAAGTTGAATTTGAATTTTCTATATTGATGTTATTAATATATATAGATATTTAGTTACCATGCAATATAAAGTCCTAGGGAATGCATTGTGAGGCATACGATGGTGGTAAGATTCTGGTATGTATCTTTCTGGAAGAAAGAGGCTAAAAGTAACAGAGGATAGAGGAAAATTAACAAATAACATTTAAAATGGTGAAAACAACAAGAAAAAGTAGGCACAGCTTTCTTTCTTTTGAAAAAACACGTGATCTTACGATCTTAACAGCCACAAGTTTTACCAAAGAAAATCTACTAGATTTACTTCAGGCTAGAGCAAAGTGGATAGAAAAATATTTAAAAGTAAATATATGAGAATATAAAAATGCAATGGAAAATAAAAAGTGTATTTTTTTATTTAATGTGACAGCTAATATAGTTTTGTAAGTGAAATATTTGCAACTGTGTTTCTGATGGAATGTCAAAGCTGAAAGTAATTTAATTACTTCCTATTAATTAAATGTAAAATATTGCTTAGGTGTTGCGTTAGTTTTATGTTGCTACTATAACAAATTACTGCAGACCTCAAGGCTTAAAACAACACAAATGTATTTTCATAGTTTCTGTATGTTAGAATCTGATGGTTTCAATTGAGTCTTCAGTTAAGTGTCCGACAAAGCTAAAATCAAGGTGTAGGCAGAACCGTATTTCTTCTGGGGAGCTTTAGGAAAGAATGTACTTCCCACCTCATTCAGATTGTTTCCTGAATCCAGTTCTTTTCAGAAATAGGACTGAAGTCTCTACTTGCTAACTCTGAGCTGGTATTTATACTTGTTTGAGTTTTTCCTCAAGCTTTCCATGTCACTCTCCCCAATGCCTCTTCCTTTCACACTGAATCTGTCTGACCTTCTCTTTCATCTCTCAAACTCAAGCTGAGAGAAGGTTCTTTGTTTTTAAGTGGCATTGTGATAATGGTGGGTCTTCTATATAATCCCAAATCTTCTTGCTCCCCATCACTACAAAAGAAAAAAACAAATTTGTATTTTAAATACATATGCAAAAGTTAGTTTTCATAAGTTTCAAGGATTCAGGAGAGGACATCTTTGAAAATGTGTTCTGCCTACCATAGTCTATTATATAAATTTGTATTAAATAAAATTTGTAACATGTATTTAAAATGGTTATTAGTTACTCTATTTTTCTTAAATTAATAACTATAACAGGCAATCCTTCTATGTGTTTTTTATGTGCCAGGCAATGTTCAAAGCATCACATATATATATATATATATTTATATTTGAACTTCACTGCTACATCAATGACAGTTTCTATTTTTATCATTTCATAAAAAAAGAAATAGAGGTGAAATAACTTGCCTACAATCATTGAGGTAGTAAGGATCATAAATGAGGTGGTTCATTTCCAGATCCAATGCTTTAAATCACCCTATGATTCGGACTTCAGATACAAAAAACTGTTTTTTTGTTTGTTCTTCTAAGAATAGACAGAGATAAATATATGAATTCTAGGAGGAAGAAGAAGCAATGTGAAGCAATTAATTAACTATTAGAATAGTTGTTGCTCATATTTTTTTAGTTCTGTTCACTGCATGAGACTGGATTTATCACAGCCATCAATTCATCCAAACACCTGCCTCCTGGGAAACTCTCCATGGTACCAGGATTAGAGAATAGTCACAGAACCTAGCTACAGTGCTGATAATACTCTGCACCAAGTTTTGTGTTTCCAATTGTGGAGAATTGGAGTCAAATACAATAGTCAATAACACCTGCAGTAAAGGCAAATTTATGTGAATCAACAAAAAAAATTGAGTAAAAATAGGGCTAAAGTAATTAATTTCATTCATATGAAGTTTGATTTGAAAAGTATAGTTCATGAAAATAGCCAATGAAGAGGATGCAAAACATGGAATCTCAGTACACTTACATTTTTATGTATCAGGAACAATAAAATGTTTACATATTTGTAGTTTTCATTTTGAACTCCCAAAATAAACCATGTAGAAGACTGTGAATTAGGAGTCAGAGATGTTCTACTTCATAATGACTATTTACTACCTACACAATCAGGCGTTTTATTTCACATCTAAAACTTTTGGTTCCATATCTAGAAGTGACTTGATGGTGGACTAACCGCCACCAAATGCTAGTTGTAAAAGGTGAATGGATGAACCATGCAGAGCTCTAGTACACAGCACACAGGCACTCAGTTATACCATTCTTAAATCAGAACATATTGTGATGTAAATGGATAGGCTTTTAAAGATATTGGAATACTTTGTTTAAAAGAGCTAAAGTAGTGATTCTTGGAAATTAGTATTTTACGATTCTGTGACTTTTGTCTGCTTATTACATATTTTTCAGTGATCCTTTTTTTCATTCATTGTATAGTAAAATGAGGCTGCCTGAACAGATCTCAGTAAAAGAGATTAATACCTCATTTTAGCAGTGTTTATAGATTAACATTACTTTCACATCTAATTATTTATTCATTTACTTATGTGATCAAATATTTATTGAGCTATTTGTTTACCAGTTCCAAATTATAATTTGGAACAAAGAAAAGTTGAGAGATAACTATAATGGTGTAATAACTGCTATGTATGTTTTTTGTTTTGTTTTGCTTTTTGGTACTGGGGATTGAAATCAGGGGTACTCCACCACTGAGCCACACCCCCAGCCCTATTTTGTGTTTTTTTAGAGACAGGGTCTCACTGAGTTGCTTAGTGCCTCGCCATTGCTGAGGCTGGCTTTGAACTCGCAATTCTCCTGTCTCAGCCTCCCAAAGTACTGGAATTACAAGCATGCGCCACCGTGCCCAGCTAACTATGTATGTTAACAAGAAAGTTGAAGATTTTTAAAAAATGTTTTATTGCAGATCTGGCACATGAGCTATTGAATACAGAATGGAAGAGATGTTCCAAGTAGAAGAAATACAAAAAAATCCTTTTATATAGAAAAAACCATGTGCATTCATTACAATATGATATTGTGATTTATGATAAGATGTGTGTGCATGGTCTTCATTCTTCCTTCCAGGCATGCAGGTCTTAAAACTCTTGGAATTACTTAAGTGATAAGTGTCTTTCTATCTGCTCTTGGGGTGACTAGTGACTAGATCTACATAGACTCAGGATGAAGGCAATGTTGTTGCCCAGAAAATCAGTCATGCTGTTAGAAATTTTCAGCCAATTTCCACCACTGTTCTCCAAGGAGGGGAGAGATGCTCAAGTTTGAGGTGCTCATTCAATGTTAATGATTGAGTCAATCATGCCTATCTAATGAAGCCTCCTCAAAACCCAAAAGGAGAAGTTAAGGAGATCTTGCAGATGATGTGAAAACTTGAATGCCTGGAAGGGTCTGGAGGGTGATGTGCCCATGAGAGTGCAGAAGCTCTGCACTCCCCTCCCCTCCACTTTGCCCTATGAATTTCTTGCTTCTGGGTATTCATCTGCATCCTCTATAATATCCTCTAAAATACTCAGTAAAGTATCCAAAGTATTTTTCAAGTTCTGTGAGCCACTCTAACATTATTAAGTAGGTCACTGGGAGTATGCTCTTGGGGACTATATCTTATCCTTGGCTCCTTCCTTTCCTTGTCTTTCTCTGCTTCCTGACTGCTGCAAGTTGAGCACTTCCATCATCATGTTCTGCCTTATCTCAGATCCAAACAATGGAACTGGCAGATCATGGGCTGAAACCTCTGAAATCATAAGCCAAAATAAACTTTTCTTCTTCCAGATTGCTTTTATCAGTTATTTTGGTCACACTGACAAAATGCTGGCTAATAGAGATTCCTCCAGAAGGGGCAAATGTTGTGTCCTTATATGGAAGAAGACTTGGAAGGGGAAGGAAAATGGGTGCTCCCTTCCAGCTCTCTTATAAGAACAATAACGCCCTTCACTAGAGCTGTGCTCTCATTTACACTCGTTAGTATCATAACATTAGGTATTATTTTTGGGTAATATTTTTAAAAAATAAATTAGTATTTACAAATGCTGATGGAGAATCTTAAGCTATCATAACAGGCTGAGAATTAAAAAGAAACATTACTAGCACATCAGACTAAAATGTGTAAATATTAATTGGTATCATCTATCTAAATTTTTAAATAATAAACTATTAACTTATTTATCTCTGTCATTTCACATACTCTTTTATATATACTGAACTATCAGAGAAGAACATGACTGGACCAATTTAGGACTACTTGAGCCAACAAAGAAAGAAATGATGCATTCTTTTATTCTTCTATAATCTGAAAATTATTTTCTTCTATATAAAAGAGTTTTCACATAAAGCTTTTATCATTTTTTCCCTTGTGTCCTGCTTTTAACAAAACAATTTTGGAGACATAAAAGCTCTACCTTTTTTCTTGAAAATCTTGTCTAAGAGAAGATCCAATAGAACATTCAGTTTTAAAAATGATTCCATGATTGTTTGAAATCTCTTTCCCAAACCTTCTTTTGGAAGTTCCACTGCATGAGAGCACACCCATGATATTAGCTTTGATGATTTCCCTCATATAGAGAAAAAAAAATTGTACTCAATTCTTATTCAAAGCCTGTAACATTATGACAGAATACTTCTAATAAAAACAGGCATTCATAAAACCCTCACCTGTTAAAGATCGGAAAGGGTTTACTACCACACGCAAATCTGCACTGGCAATGCAAAGGCATCAGTTGGCTGTAACATGAATAATTTGCCATGCAACAACCCTGCAGCTGCCAGAATGGACTGGTATTGAGAAATCTCAGCGGATTCCCAAAAGTCATCATGCACATACCATTTGTCTCCATCTGCTGTTACATTGTCTCCCTCACAGCTCCAGTTAAGCATGGTATCCTTACCTGTAAAGTCATTCACTTGACATCAGGGATGTCTGGAGCAAAGAACAAGGGTAGTAGGAAAGATAAGGGGTCAATAATACATACAGATGATTGACTTTAATCCATACTCTGTCTCCTCTTCTAAATATTAAGGGACAAAATGATATAGATTTAAAGAACTGATTAGGTTTAAAAGTCATGGTGATAGTACACTTATTTTTAAGGGAGACCATTTCTTAAAAATAAGAATATCCAAACATCTAATATTGATGCAAAATATATAAAAATGGATTCTGAAAAAATGATATGACACCCAGGCACAGTGGCCATGCCTGTAATCCCAGCAACTCTGGAAGTTGAGGCAAGAGGATCTCAAGTTTGACACCAGCCTCAGCAATTTAGTGAGGCCCTATGCAACTTAGAGAGAACCTCTGGGTATGTAGCTCATTGGTACCCCAATTCTTGGTACTAGTAAATAAATAAATAGAATGATATGGCAGACATTTTTTAAATGTAGAATACTGTTGAAAACTCATCTAAAGTTTATGATTATGAAACTTAATAGACTCTCATGCAATCAAGATGTTAATTCATAGAAAACATTTTCTTGACTTTTATAATAACCACTCTCGCAGATACAAATATGATAACTATTTTTTATTTATCAGTATTTCCTAATTTTATATGGGTTTCCTTAGTTGTTTCTGGGTAATTTGAGTATAACTCACCAGAAAACAAAGTCGGGGTGGAATGAAGTTTAGGCATAAAGTACTTATTCAGAATTAAAATTAACTTTTTAAAGAACACAATTTAGTTTCCAAAGGATTTAGTCAGTAACAAGTTATAGTTGATGAAAAATATGATTGGGGCTAATGTTGTGAGGTTGTTGTTTTGTTTTGCTTACTTTTCTCTACATTCAAATTAATGTTGGTGGTTCAGTTCAAGGAAACATTTTGAAAATGATAGTAAATATTTTGCAAACTGAATAACAGCCACAAACCCTGTGTTCTTTAACAAGAACAGAATAAAAATGCATATTCAGTCACAATCATATTCATTTAATCAGGAATGATCAACTGTCAACATTTTAGAAGTCCCACAAGGGAGTGGGAGGAGAGGACCTCCCAGAGGCACACCATGGAATCAGGCTTTCTCAGCTAAAGCTAGAATAACCAAGCTGGCTGTTCTAGGCTGTGATGCTTTTCTGTATTACCCTGAGGGAAGATCTTGTCTTATATTTTCCTAATAACTTTTATGTCAAGGTCAGAAACAGTTTTGAGAAGAAAGTTAAATCTTGGACTCAATATCCATTGAAATCAGTTCCAAATTCCATAATATTTCAAATACTCAGTTTATGTTAATATGTCACAATTGTTTAATTCCTCCCAATGTCTCAACTCTAAAAAAAATAACTCGATGCACACGAAATGCAATAATATTTTTGAATAAATAAATAAATTTGTGTAAAGGAATAAAAATTATTTTTTTAAAAGACTCATAATGAAGTGGCAATCTACAACATTATCTTTTCTCTGATTGCTATAGCTAATAGCTCAGAGAGGGCTATATTGTTAGGTCTAACATGTATGGTTTTATTTCTTTACTTGTATATTATACATACCATACAGTGTCCTGCAATGAAAAAAAAATTCTAGGTTTCTTATATCAAATGGCAATTAGGGATAAATTTTGTGATGAGTTTACAAGAAATGTCATCATCTTGTCATTTCTTAAAATTGAACAAAAGTAATTGGCATAGAGTTTAGATGCTAGCCTGTGTGTGTGTGTGAGTGAGTGAATGTGTGTGCATATGTAGAATATTTTCTAAGGTATATTATTATACATTCCTATGTGATAGATAACACATTTGATTGGCAGATTTTCTGAAGGCACGACACATGATAGTCAGTTTGATATTCCTTGCGTTGTCATGAGGCAATTTTCAGAGGAAAGACCAGTGAAGATGGAACATTATATAGCACCCCAAAGGTACTTACTCTTAGAGAGAGTGTTGCAGCATATAGAATAGCAGCCACCAAAATCCCTGTCCATGTACAATCTCAGAACAGCATCATATTCTGAAATAGGGTGGTTGTGGATTTAATCAATTATGTTAGGATGAGTTGTACTGGATTAGGGTGAGGACACACATTATTGGGTATTTAAAGAAGAGAAGCACACAAACACACTAGCAAGAAGGCCATGTGATGGCAGACAGACCAGTATGATGCAGCTGCAAACCGAGGAAGAACATTCCAGAAGCACCAGAAGAAGCAAGAAGATGCTCCAGAGGAATCTAGCCCTGTCAACACCTTAATTTAAGACTTCTGCCTTTCTGAACTCTGAGAGTTAAATTTGTGTTGTATCAAGTCATTGAATTTGTGGTGTTTGCTACAGCAGTCCCAGGAAACCTATATGTCTACAGAGGGAACATAATGAAGTAGGAAAGCAAAAGAAATACCATCCATTTTTTTGACATTCAAGCATAAGTGTTGCATTTCCTATGGGAAAACATATGCCATTAAATATAAAATATATGTTTAATATTTTAATATCAATGAACAGTGCAGTATGGTTTATGCATACATATAGATATACACAAGTATACGTAATTTATTATCTTTTTCTAAATGAACACCTTTTTCTTAATTTATTTGCTACATGACTCATTCCCTCAAAATACTGAATTCTCAATTTTCTTATATTTCTGTATTAGGAAAATATAAGACACGTGTCCATTAGGAATTTTGATTTTTTGATGCCAGATCTGCGCTTAACTGATCTGACTTCAGTTCTTTGTGTATCTTTCTAAACCTTTGAAATAAAGTATCAAAATGAATTCCAACATGTTTTTTAATCAGTAGATATTGGATGTCCCTTCTAAACAAGTATGAAAAGGATCATTTCTGTGTGAATTCTGCATACTAACCTGCTGTGCAATATATTTTTGATAGTGTAAGTCTATATTTTATTCTGATTTCTTAAAAAGGAATATTAGAGCATTGATTTCTTGAATATATACTTCAGTGAATTTGATAAGTATTAATTATTTCATATATTTTGGGTTCACTACTCTTGATTGCACATTCAATATAATAGTGACCTGGTGCAATATCATGCTGTTCATACTCAATAATGTCACAACAGAATGATGATTTTAAACAATATCATAAATAATAGGTTTATTGTGTGATAACAAAGGATTAGGATTATGTGGTATGTAATTATTTGACAATGCCAAGAAGTTCTTCAGTTCTTTATTTCAGAGGCATTTCTATTTTACATATTCAGATACAAAATCTTTGTAGGTTTTCCTGGTGTGTAGATATTTTACTAGGTGACTATTAAAAAGTGGTTGTTCAAAGCTATGCTAAACGTCTTCCAATTTACAGACTGTTTATACTCCTAGTCATTCAAGAGAAGGAGGAACAAGAAAACAAAACATTACCTTCTTATTGAGCCTAAGTTTGGTGCGTGGAAAGTTCATGTGTGAAATCTTTATTGTTTTTACAAAGCCTGCAAAGTGGTGTTTTTCTGTGTGCTTTGTCCTGATGAGAGGCTGAGGCTGCTTTGAACACTTTTGCTCAGGTTTAAAGAACTATGGTTTTTAAGCATAGCATCAGTTGCTGGAAAAATCCCACATGTTCATCTCAGCATTACACATTTTCTTTGAAAGGAAGATGCTCCATGAATCAAGGCAAAATTCTAAGGTAAAGAATTAATATTGCTTTGCTCAGGGGGTCATGCTTGAGACCTCGTACAAGACATCATGCAATGCAATGTCTAATTATTTAAACCCGGGTGAAGAACAAGACTAGTGTTGGAATTTATGCCAGTTTTCCTGACATCTGGCTGCTTACATTTTGCAGTTGAGCTCAGGGGCCGCACCACAGATGGAGGTGAAGAGGACTCAGCTGTGGACCGGGGATGGCAGAGAGAAAGGGAGTTAGGCTGGGAAGGCCATCAGGCACCAAGGTCACACCGTCTTTGTGTCCTTTCCCTCTCCAAATGTTGGGCTATCACTCCTGTCCCCTGAGACCATTATTCCTAAAACGCGTTGACAGAGTGCTGAAGAAGACTTTCTGCAGCCCTCTAGGTGACCTCACCTTTTCTGGTATTGCTGACAGTTTTCAAGAAACCCACTTAATCTTGCTTTTTCCTTTACTTATTCACTGGAGCACAACCTGGCTGGTGTCCTCCATGAATCCAATTCCCATTATTCAGTGGAAATATGCTTACTTGAGAAATCAGAGACAAGGTCTCAGAGGCACTACCACTTTTCTTTAAAAATACAATAAATCATTATAATAAATCAAAATGAAAATCCAGATGATTGGATTAGCAAACTCGAATAGGAAACAGTTCAAATGTTAGTTAAATGTACACCACACCATAATTATCAAAGGTAGGCGATGATTTACACCTATTGATAAAAAGGCTATAACTGACTTTATTTTGCAATGCTGCAGATTGAACCCAGAACTGCACACAGACCAGGCAGCTCACTCTACCTCTGAGCTACATTCTCTGTCCCTGAAAACATTTTAGTGGAGGAAAAAAATGTGACTTAATATCACTGCAATAAAGTGGTAGAAGTTGTGAAAAAATTTTGAGGAAATCACTTAAATTTTTTTTCTTTCTATTAGCATGTGCTCACATGTCCAGAGCTTAGAAGTTGTTTGGGGTTTAAACAAAGCAAGGCACTCAAGTCTACAAGTTTTTAAAGGTCAAATCAAAAATACGTTAACAATTTGTCCAATGACATTCATTTTCTGATGAACCATTGTTTTGCTCGTTTGTTTGTTTCCGAGGAATCTGTAAGTGATTTGGGCATTTGGTCCACACATGGGGCACTAGGAGACAAGATGATGTTGGCATGGGGCAATAACACCAGAGACAAGCTCTGTGGAGTCACACATTGTGACTGAAGCTGTCCATCCTGTTTCCATTGACACACCAGTGAAGTCACCAAATGGGTGGCCCCCATGTTGTACTACATACTGTCACTCTACAGAGAGCCATGAGGAAGACCACAAAATCACTTAAATATTAAAATTTGTTTTCAAAAGAATTCTTTTGTTAACGATTTGTGATAAATAAGTTTATGTGTCTCTGAGATTTCATCTCACTTCAGTTGGAATGGTAACTATCAAGAATACAAGTAACAAGCCAGGTGTGGTGGCGCACGCCTGTAATCTTAGCACTTTGGGAGGCTGAGACAGGAGAATCACGAGTTCAAAGCCAGCCTCAGCAACAGCAAGGTGCTAAGCAACTCAGTGAGACCCTGTCTCTACATAAAACACAAAATAAGGCTGGGGATGTGGCTCAGTGGTCAAGTGCCCCTGAGTTCAATCCCTGGTACAAAAAAAAGAATACAAGTAACAAAAAATGCTGGCAAGGACATGGGAAAAAGGCACATTCATACATTGTTGGTGGAACTGCAAATTGGTGCAACCACTCTGGAAATCAGTATGGATATTCCTCAAAACCTGGGAATGGAACTACTATATGACCCAATAATCCCATTCCTCAGTTTATACTCAAAGGACTTTTTAAAATCAACATACAACCACATCAATGTGTGTAGCCCCAATTCCCAATAGCTAAGCTATAGGGCCAATCTAGAGGCCCTTCAACAGAAGAATAAATAAAGAAATATAGTGTATATATGTGTGTGTGTGTGTGTGTGTGTGTGTGTGTAAAATGGAGTATCACTCAGCTGTAAATAAGACTTTATGACTTTTGCCAGTAAATGGATGGATCTGGAGACTATTATTCTAAGTGAAATAAGCCAATCACAAAAAATCAAAGATCAAATATTTTCTCTGATATGTGGAAGCTAATCTACAATGGTGAGAGAGAGGATAAAAAATAAGAATAGAAATTCAGTATAATTTGTGTACTGACCAAAGGGAATGAAGGGGAGGGAGGAGAGACAGGAAAAGAACGATGGTAGAATGAATCTGACATAAACTTCCAATGTATACATATGAATATACCACAGTGAATCTCATCCATCTTGTACATCCACAAGAAATTTATTAAATAAATAGCTATTTATAAATGGCAAAAAGATCAGTAGAGGAAAGGGAATGGTTGGGGGGGGGCAAGAGGGAAGGTTCTGGGGAAGGAATTAGAACAAGATGTATTCCATGCTTTTATCATTATGTCACAATAGATTCTACTGTCATAATTAACTAAAAAGAATTAATAAAAATTTATGTAAAGAAAATACTTTTCTCTTATGACAGAAATACTGCATTTAAAAAATAATTCAAATTATTACTGGCAAAACAACACTTCAAAACATACTGTGTCTTACTATAATACTTCTACTTGTTTATGCAATTATGAGTATTTACAATTAAGCTTAGAATTGTTCAATTAAAAATAATGTAATATATGAACAATGTTCTACCACTTATTATTCTTCAGGTGACTGTTAATATGTGGGATATTAGAAATGCTTTAGAAGTATTTTGTTGTTTACATTTTTACTATATTAAAATGTGTTCCTCTTATGACTTGTCTACTTATGCAGGCTTTCTGGATTTTGGGATTTTAAATGTCATAAATATGATGTAGGGAAATACATTCAATGCAAAACCTTCAATTATAAAACATAATCATCTTGCCTTGTGTGATTTTATTCTGGGTGTACATATGCAGTTTAAATTTATACATGCATGCACATCACTTGAAATTGTTCTCCATTTTTAAGGGAAGATAATTTTCAAGCCCTTCAAGAAATAAATATGAATGTTCCTTTACCCAACCCCCTGTTGCAAGATATCAAATCCTTGGAGAATTAAGGAAAGCAAATTTTGTATTAGTTTGTGGCTGTGGCATTTTAAAGCAGGAAAATTCAGCTTGCAAATTGGAGCCCAGCTGCTGGTTTAAATCAGCTGAAAATGAAATGGGAACATCTTACTGAAGTGTTCATTTGATATAGGTGAATATCTTTCCAACAGGAGTAATGTGAACTCAATTTATAGGGAGGACTAAGATGATAAGTCAGGAGCGGTATCTAGATCACAAGAACACATCAAAAAGTACAAAATATGGATTATAAAATATTGAAGTATTAAAGAGATTATGTGTTGATAGACGAGGAAGAAATCTAAAAGGAATTTGCTTTTTGTGTTCTCTCATCACTCATGAGTTAAGTGAGAGATGACGGAAGCTGAGATTCATTTATTTACCTATTGCCAATGAAGCCTGACTTCCATCAAATGATCCTTCCTGCTCTCACCTGGGAGGTGTTCATATCTTTGTTTCTCATGAGAACATAATGGCAGGTTCCGTTTCAATGATCTCCTATTTGTCAGAATTATCATGTTGCACATGTATCAAAGCACCTTATCTTTAACATAGAAGCATTCAGGGTTTAGAAGCTACAGTGAACTTAGATCAAGGGTCCTGGATCAGTGCCTGATCCAAAGGAAAGTGCAAGATATTTCTCAGAAATCATCTCCATATTAATGGAATCTGAATTGGAATTCCACAGTAAATCTGTTCACACCCTTATCCATGTCTTCATGTGTTTAGTTCAGGCCTTTGTTGTACAAGGCAAGGTTATTGACTGAACACTGGGCAGGGTCAGAGGTAAGAATGAACTTGGTGGGAATAAGGTATGGTCACTGGGACCTTGCCACTCCTTGAATTCTACCAGATTGCTGAGGCCACAAAAATATGTTCATAAATTCCAGGCTGCCTTAATCAAAGGAATGAAATGACTTTTACCCCTGAAATTCTGACATCTACTTCACAGGATTCCCCAGAGTATCTTCAAAGGGAATGAGTCCCAGTAGCCTGCAGCACTTAATAGAGTTCATTAATGTACTCTTGATTTTTCCTCTTTTCTGGTGTGTCTGTACTGGAATCCTAACTCCAGCTTCTTTTATCAATTTCCTAATAAATTACTCAATCCCTTTTTTCAGGGTCTGCTTCCTGGGATAATCAACTTAGCACAAATACAGCATTCCATCATGAGTGTACCTCAATGTATTTCTCCCTTTCTTATCAAGTGATGTTTATGTTGTTTCTGTTAATTTATTGTAACAGACAGGGCCACCAGGAGTATTCTTCTTCATGTCTCCTCTTGTACATCATATGCATACATAATCTGGAATATACACTCATCGGTTAATAGTGGATTATATCTTTTAGTTATGATTAGAGGGCTATGAACATATCTATGAACATGATTTCTTATTTTGATTTTTAAAATACTTTAATTGTATTTGTAATTAAGATGGCATATATGAAGGTGAGAGATCAGAAGCAAAGAGATGGGTATGTGTATTAGTAACTGAATGTGAAAATGTATGAATAAAGAAGAAAATTAATATAGCATTAAGGCTGTTTCTGAATGTCTTTCTTTTGTCATATAATAAGCAGTAAAGAACAATCTGCAGAGTATGCACTCTAGGAAAGGTTTGCCTGGTTCAAATCCTAAATCCACCCCTTATTGATTGTATGACCAGGGGCAACCGACTTACCTCCTTACTGCCTCAGTTTCTTTATATGTAAAAGGAGTGAATAATAAATCCCATGTTTGTGACAGGAAATAAATACTACATAATATTATTAACATAGTATTAATTACCTAAATTACTATTCTAAATAATAGTTTGGTCAATGATACACAAGAAATCTGCATACACAACATATGAGGTTCTATTCCCTAGTGATCTAATCCTCTTAGTGTGTTCAAGTACACTCTATAATGTTGACACAATGATGACCTGTTTCTCAGAACATATTCTTATCATCCATTGACAAATTATATATATATATATAATATATATATATATATAATATATATATATTATTTGGGGAAATGCATTATATACACAAAGTATATTTATGTATTTGTATATGTAAGTATATATGTGTGTGTATATTTACATATACTCTAGAAGTTTGCCCAGCATTTAGTAAGCATAGCATGAGTGTGCTTTTGATCCAATTATTAAAGCATATGCAGACATAACTGGCAGGTATGTCAATCCTTCCATGGTACTTAACTGTTAAACAGGGAAAACAGAATGTATACCTAATTTCTTTAACATACAAAAGGGACTATAATCAACACAATGATGCTGATACAAAAGAATGTGCTATGAGGCTACTTCTGTTGGTGCAGATTAACAAACACCCGGTTAACTATATAGAGTCTAAACCCTCGTTGTTGAAAGAGTATCAGTCCATACATACAGAAAATAAATGTTTTAAAAAGAGACTTGTCTTGGGGTTGGGGCTATGGCTCAGTGGTTCAGCACTTGCCTCGCATACGTGAGGCACTGTGTTCGATCCTCAGCACCACATAAAATAAATAAAGATATTGTGTTCATCTACAACTAAACAAAATATTTTTTAAAAAAGAGACATGTCTTTAAATAAAATTACTACTTCCTCATTTAGTAATTATTATCAACACTGATCTTGTCTGGTTATTAACAGTTGAATATGAAGTTTTTATCTTTCTCATTGTTAGGGGACAATATCCAAAAGTAGTTTATTTTATTGATCTTTTATTTAAATGAATTCTCATTTTTAGACAACATGATAATGGATGATTATTTTGCATATATTTGGTGTATTGTGATTATTTTATATAATAAATGTACTGATTTCCATTTAGGGAACACAATATTATATATAGAAGAACTGAATAAACAAAGCATATGAGCTTTGTCTGTTCTCACTTACATCCTTCAGCCTGTTCTTCCATTACATTCTGGAAGTATAAACTGAGCATCTGCAAAAATAACTGCAACCCCTAAAAGTCTTCCTTCTCCCTCTCAGGTCATTCTTTCTCTTGCATAAAATTACATTTGCCATTGATTACTGAACATTCTTTATCAAGCCAATATTCTACCTGCAGGATGATAGCACTGTCAGCTATTAACAGCATCGTGTTAAAACTAACGCTAATTAGCTGGGCAGGGTGGCACACGCCTCTAATCCCAGCACTTTGGGAGGCTGAGACAGGAGAATTGCGAGCTCAAGACCAGCCTCAGCAATGGCGAGGTGATGAGCAACTCAGTGAGACCCTGTCTCTAAATAAAATGCAAAATACTGCTGGGGATGTGGTTCAGTGGTCGAGTGTCCCTGAGTTCAATCCCTGGTACAAAAAAAACAAAAAAAGCTAATGCTAGTTAATTAACAGCACCTGACTAGAAAAATAAACTCGAAGGTTAGAACTAAAAAGGACTTAAGCAACCAAGTACAGTAAAGTAATAATAGGTCTTTGCAGGAAAGATATCTCCTAAAAGGAGAGATAGTACTATTTATTTCACATGCTGTTTTCCTGTTGTCTGTGTGTTCTGGAATGACAGAGAGAGATAGAGAGAGAGAGAGAGAGAGAGAGAGAGATAGAGAGATTATTCCATAATACACACACACACACACACACACACACACGCATGCATATATATGATCATATGACACATATATAATCATTTCAATTAGAAATTATTACATGTCTGGTGCCATACCATAAATAAGAAGGTTAACCAGAAAGAAATGATTCTGACCATTCTGTACTTGACTGTTGAGCTATTTTTAATTCAAATATCTCAAGAGAATAGATGAAACCTTACCATTGCAACATGAGGATGTGAAACTAAGTCTCTAGTGCACCCTCTAGTCCAGCTCTTCCTGATCCGTTTGGCAGGGAATTGGGGGCAGGAGAGAAAAAAAGAAAGAGAGAGGGGTGGAGAGACGATGGCAGGGAGGAAGGAAAGGAAGGATGGATCGATTGGCAGTGGTGGGCCTCCACTCGAATCATGTTGCACTTCCCATCCTACCTCCTGACCAGGCAGATTTCCTTTGGGAGACCTTTGCCAGAAAGCAGAAAATGAACATTTCTGTGATGTCTCTTTTTTTATTAGGACTAGCATGTAACCATGCTAGTCACAATCAAGATTCTCTATCTCCCTCCCTCTTTCTCTTTCTCCCTCCTTCCTTCTCTCCCTCAGTCACTGCAGTGGAATCAAATATTATACTGGAAATTTTCATAAGGAATGATAACCAATGTAGTGGGTAACCCAGTTGAGAAGGCATGGGACGATGTAAAAGGAAATGAAAACTCTAAAGCAGACTTTGTTTTCTTATTTTGGAATGTCAATTATTTCTAAAATTAAATGAATACAATCAAGCATTCATTCTATCACCTCCAATTTATCATGATATTCCAAAGTGCTAGCAAAGAAACTAAGGGTCTAACACACACACACACACACACACACTTCAATATTCCTGTCAGTATGCTCATACTCTAGCTTTTAGATTTTTGTAAATATTCCCAGACAATTTACATTTCTGCCGACGACATCACTTGCCATTTTTTGAACATTCCACATGGTCTGTTTTCAGGCCTTTGCTCACTCCATTCTTCACGACACCCTGCTCATGAGAGCTTACCAAGTTCACTCAAGTTCATTGCTTTTCCTAGTAGAGGAGAGTCTAGGAGTCGGTAGGGTAGCTGGACTTCATTAACATTTGGATATTTGTTTTAATGTATATCTTTGATGCAGGAACTTGGTTAGAATTAGGTGAGATCATGAGTGTTGGATTTGTGGAAATCAGAAGGTTTAGATTTTGAGGAGAAAGGATCAAAAATTTTGAGGGCACTAACTGTCCGCTGATGTGCCACTGAAGCACCATTGAGTGTTTCAGGAAGTTCCAGTTCAGATCACTCACAATTCAGTTGCCAGGCATAAGACAGAAGAATAAATAAATGTTGATGAAGACCTAGGAATAGAAAAGCCCTACTAAAATAGGCTAAACGTGCTATGGGAATAGCGCATGCTGTTAATATCCTGGCCAAGTGTGGGGCTAAATACATCAGGATATAAAAGACGAGGTTCAAACCTTGCATTTACCCTCAAGTCAATGGATGCCCTTCATATATGACCACATGCGTTTAAAATCAGGACAAAATAACATGGAGACAAAAGAGCTTGCAGAAGTGACAGGAATTTTGATTTTTCTGTTCATTTCCTAGCCAATGGGAGAAATAATAAGTACACTTACTATTTATAAAATGTTACAAGTGCCACTACATGAATTGCTATTACAAAGCAATAATACCTTCTAGATGGAACTTTTTGTTTCAATTTATTATAATAAAGTGCTCCTTAAGCAGGAAAAACATACTCTGGTCAAGTGTTCTTTGAACACCAGTTAATTAAATATTTCACTTACATTTATGATTACAACTGAAGTTCTACTGTGTTTTTGTATTTTTTTTTAAATCCTAAATCAAAAGTTTACAGTCTAAAGCAAGCTTTTATCTTTGCAGGGCATAGGATTTCATTTGAATATTTCTGAAGTCTTGGAATACAGGGATACTATCAATTAATCTTACGGATTCTGAATTTTTTTAAAGCCTCAAATGGGGAGAAGGAAGAATTCAGAGGACATTGAAATAACTCCCTCTTCTTTCCTCCCATCTGTTACAGGGAAAAGAGCGCCTCGGCTGCTAACCTAAGTAGTGAGAAACACTGGAGAGTGAGCTCGGAGCTGAGAACATGGTCCTTTCATTAGCACTTGCCTCCTCAGCTTCAAAGGACACTAGAGCTTACCTCTTCAGAATGCTTATGAAAGCAGAGCTGCTATCAAGGTGGCCTTATTGAATATTGAAGCTGGGAACCATGGCCTTGAGTGATCAGCCTTTCCTTGCTTAACAACTTCACCTCCCCTAGGATCAGCCACTTTTGTTCCTTTGCAGAATTGTAATTCCCTCATAACAAAACCTCCCCTCAGGAAAGGATTTGATCTCAGTCATTTACAGCATCGAATAAATATAAATCAATGAGCTACTTCTCCAAAGTACTTGTATTTTCAGCTTACAGTGATATTGTAGAATAAAATACTATCTGCCTTCATTAAAGGAATTGTAGGCATCTGCTTTGCAGATGAGGAGAGATTTTACAGGGGAGAGTTGTCTTTCATGTATGAAATTGGGCAGCACAGATTGGATTTCACTGTAGTCATATTGTCACCCTAGCCTTTGATGGGTTTGTGCATCTGGAAATTCTGGCCTTTGGATTTTACCTTGATTACTAGAAACATTTGAAATTAATTATATGCTTTAATAGATGATTGCACTCACTTTAGTTGTATAACTTATATTATAGAATATGGGATTCAGATGCCCCGTGCGGTAGTCCACACTTTTAATCTCAGTGACTAGAGAAGCTAAGGTAGAAGGACCTCAAGTTCCAGACCAACCTGGGTAATATAGCAAGATCTTGTCTTGGAAAAAATAAGAGAGAGAGAGAGAACTAAAAAGGGATGGGGATGTAGCTCAGTGGTAGAGTGCTCCTGGGTTCTATCCCAGCACAAGGGACAATTATTATGAGGTCCAGGGAATCCAGGAGCGTCTGTCTTCCCTGGAGGGGTCATTTACATGTAAAGGAATGATGTATGTGAGGATGGAAACAGCTGGAATGCAGTGGTGAGAAAGGAGAGCTGGCTTCAGAATGGGAACTCGCCCAGGAGACTCTGGCCTGGAGGACAAGGGCAGAGGGGCAAGAGTTCTTGTTATGAATAAATAGCACTTCAGTAGCTTATCATTTAAATCAATTAGAAGTTAACCAGACTGAGAGCACATTGGCTACTTTTTTTATACTACCAAATTTACTTTCTTTTGTAAACATCCTAGATTGCTTTCCATTGCTGAAACCATCACTGGACCACAGAGCATTGTCATTGTTATTATAGATGATTAAAGAATATACAATCTGATAAACAAGGCATTTCAGTGAGGGGAAAGGATGAGCAGAAAGAGCAACTGGCAGAATTTGAAGCCAATACTGTCTCTGACAAAGAACAATTCTCTTTGTGGGGGGAAGTTTCAGCCCTCAGGAATTCTTTCTAGTCTTTGCATGCCAAGCCCGTATACTCTCACCATCCCAAGGCTCATTTATCAGGGATATGTTTACTGTCATTCAGATCCAAAACTTGATTCACATCTTTTATTATACACATAGGTAGAAGTAACTGTTGATATGTACACATGCCAAATACACCACACATGTACTGCATGTGCATGACCACACCCATACACACAGAAAGAGAAATAAATAGAATGTAAAATACATAAAGATGTATGTTGGTTGTCAGACACAGGAATTTTCTTCATTTTTCCCTTCCCATGACCAGTATACATATGACCTACTTTTGGGTGGACACCAATTCAGAAAGAGCAATTTTCAAAATGCATTGAAACTGTCTATGTAGAAAATAATACTTACAGAAAACCCTATGGAATTATACTATATAATATAGGTAAAAGGAGAAAGAGATATCCTGTAAGAGAGTATATCCATGAATAACTTGTTAATTTCATAAATATGTTTAAAGGATAATAGACAATTTTCTTCAGGTGTCAGACTTTTCATGAATCTTTGTCTAAAAGGTCTCTCACTCTTTCAACGTTTATATTTCCTAAGTCATTATTATTTGCACTGATAAAATTAAACACCATTTGTACTTATCCTTTAATTTTCCTGTAAGCATTAATTTTGTCTCTTTAATAAAGATGAAATCTTCTGGGGCAACAGCGTTGTATATACTTCAAAAACTTAATGCACTTAGCACTGACTGGAGCACATACTGAATTATTAATAAGTATCTGGTAGTGACAATATGCTAAAGGATTGGAAAAAAGAGATAGGAAAAATGTAAAGAAAGAAGGAAAATAAAAGAGAAAAAATATTTTAAAAAAGAATACATTTTAAGGTTTAGCTGGTATCCCAAAGCTTTGCAATACATCCTAGTACAAAGTAATTTGTAGTCAGTTACAATGTGCATGGAATACTCATATGTATAAATATTTGGCATATGAATATATATGCCATATTTTGGGAAGGCTGAAGTTTATCTCTTACTTTGTAGTTGATAACATATTATCACATAGGCAGTTTGTTTAAACTCTTGTTAGTGGGTTAATATTAGTTAATTAATGGTGATTTCAAACTTATCTTTTTCCAAAAGCAAATTGTATATTCTGTTTCATATACATAATATATTAAAGTTGGATCATTCCATTCAATTCTCTAGAAAAATAATGTTGGGGACAAAGTGCATAAGTTTATTTACAAAAGACTGTGTGGACTCCTAACTGCAAAAGTCTTCTTAGTTCTGTTGCTTCTATCTTTAAAGTATGTTTGTGATTCTCTCATTTTTCACCTTTTCAACACTCTTGCTATGGCGGCGACACATTCTGATTTCCTTTCATTACCTCCCTCATCTATTAACACTGCTAACAAAACCTACACAGGGCACTACATCTCAGCACTTCTAGTCAGAAACATCACTCCAGAAAATCTCACTGTTTTTCCTTATATTTTGATATTCTTTTCCTCTCTTCTAGGACCATTCTCATCAGTGTATGAAGATTCTTTCGCTCATTTCTAACACACTGAAGCTTTTTTTCTTTTTTAAATTTACTCTATCAGCTACTGCCACTTCTCATTAATTGAGAAACAGACCCAATAGGCTATATCTCTCTCTCTCTGTCTCTGTCTGTCTGTCTGTCTCTCTCTCTCCCTGTGTGCGTGCATGTGTGTGTGTGTGTGTGTGTGTGTGTATGTGTGTGTGATGTTTACTTCAGGGAACTGGTTTACATGACTATGGAGACTTCAAGAGTCCAAAATCTGATGGAGAGGCATCATGAAACAGAAGATGGAGGAGAGTTGCTATTTGAATCCAAAGACTCAATCCTAGAAAACAAAGAGGAGCAGAAGAAAATCCAGATGCAGTCTGCTAGAGAGAGAACTGTTTCTTCCTCAGGTCAGATCAGACTTTTGCTCTAATTAACCTTCAGCTGATTGAATGAGGCCCATTCACATTGTGGAACATAATCAGCGTTACTCAAAATCCATCCATTTAGAGGTAAATCTCATCCAAAAACATCCTCACAGAAATATTCAGAAAAGTGTTTGACCAAAAGTCTGGCCATTATCGCTCAACCAAGGTGACACATGAAATTAAACATCACAACTCAACCCCTTGTCAAGTTTGCACCTGTACACATCTCTGAACCACACTTAATCTCCAAATAAAGACAGCACCAAGCTCATATTTCCACTTAACACAACTACCCTTAGTTCAATCAAAATTGTACTAACCCTTTCCCCAGAAGGAAATGTAAAATCCTTGAGTGATGCTTATTTTTCTAGTTAATATGCTGTAACTTAGATACTATGATGCAATGTCACTATGTTTATGTTACATACATAATAAGGTGATAAGAGAGAAAGAAATGAAGTTATTATATAAATAGATAAATAGATGAATGACAGATAAATAGATGAATGACAAACATTTAAGGGAATGGTAGTGGATGGAGCCTGCTTCCCAAGAGGAATTTGCAGTGACTTTACAGTGCAGATGTGGAAGATAACGGCGATGTCTTGTAACTATACAACTGTCCATGTAATTACTACTAGTATTTGTAACTAACTACCCTCTCCTACTTCCCATTTCTTTTCTCTTTTTTTTTGGAACCAGGTATTGAATCCAGGGGCACTTAACTACTGAGCCACATCCCAAGCCCTTGTTTTGTGTCAGTGTCTTGCTGAGCTGCTTAGGGCCCAGGTAAGTTGCTGAGGTTGGTTTTGAATTTGTGATACTCCTATCTCAGCCTCAAAACCACTGGGATTACAGGAGTGCACCACCACACCCAGCTCTACTATCTTTTTTTTTTTTTTTTTTTTTGTACCTGGAATTGAACTCAGGTGTTCTTGACCACTGAGCCACATCCCTAACCCTATTTTGTGTTTATTTAGAGACGGGGTCTCACTAAGTTGCTTAGTGCCTTGCTGTTACTGAGGCTGGCTTTGAACTCGCAATTCTCCTGTCTCAGCCTCCCAAAGTGCTATGATTACAGGCATGCACCACTGCACCTGGCTTCTACTATCCATTTTTAATTAATTCCTTTTGTTCTCAGCAAGGATTTCATTGGTCATAGTTGTTTGCTTGTCAAGGTAACCCAAACTCTTATTCCCAAAGTTCAGATCATTAGTTGTCCTGCCTCAACAGAGTTGTAGTTCTCCACTGGCCTTAATTACAGGGTGTGATAGTATTAACGATCCCCTAAATGATCTTCTATATTCCAGATACATTCTTCCACATCTCTATTGTAAAGTCGCTGCCAATTCCTCTGGCAGTGAGGCTCAATCTCCTCAGACAGCACAGTAACTCCTTTTGTATCTGTTGATTTAGAGGCCTGCTCATTTGGTGGCAGTTTTAACATCCAGTTCAATGGAGCCCTTGCCTGTGTGTCTCTTGTCGGGAGCATCAATGCCTTTGGAACTTAGACTTCAGGTCAGCAGAACATAAGTCATAGGAACAGGAAGTCAAATTGCCACACTTTTTACCACTATTCAAGCATATCCCAGCAACTCCTAATTCTCTCTCATGTTTCTTAAGGAAATTCTTCTGAGACAGGTACCATTATTCTGTTTTACTTCTGGAGTCCACATACAGTTCCTGCATATAGCATACACTCAACTTATTGATTGAATGAATAAAATAGTCACCAAATATGTTTATCAGAATCTACTTGACCCAGTTATTCCATTCCTCAGTATTTATTCAAAAGAACAAAGGTCCGCAGACGACAGTGACACATGAAGACCCATGGTCACAGCGGCACAATTCATAATGACCAAGTTATGGGATCAGCCTACATGCCCATTAGCAAATGAATGTATAAAGAAAGTGTGGTATACATACATAATGAAGTTTATTTGGCCATAAAGAAGAATAAAATTGTGTCATTTGCAGGAATATGGAAGGAACTAGAGAACATCATGTTAAGTGAAATAAGCCAGATTCAGAAAGTTAAAGGTCGTGTTTCTCTCATATATGGAAACTAGAGAGAAACGAGCAGGAGAAAAAAGGATGTCATAAAAATATAAGGAAGAATAGTACAGCAGACAAAGGGGTTCAGGTGGAAGGTGAAGGGGAGGGAGATGGGAAGAGCTCGGGTATGAAATTGGCCAAATTAAGTTTTGTGCATGCAAAAATACATCACAATGAAATTCAGTATTATGTATAATTATGATGCATGTGAGAAATAGAAAATCCAGTAGTCCATTTTCAGAATACGGTATTTAGCCTTAAGTGTAAAATTGGGATGTAAGAAAGGCAGCTGCAGGGGAAATAGAGCAAAAAGGAAAGTTACAAAATAGCAACACAGCGTACAGATGTGGATATGGCAGATCTGAAGTCCATGCACAGGAGGTGGGGGGAGGGGTCAGCCTGACAACAGAGATGCAAATCTCTCAGTTAAGAAGTAGTAACTTAGGTAAAGAAGTAACAGCTGCTTAAGGGTCAGAGTGTATCACCCCAAGAAGGCTTCCCCCCCTGGAGACAACAAAGGGACATGGGAACAGCTAAAAGTTTGCTTCTTTAAATAACCCCATGGAAGACTGTAAAACCTAAGTGATGCTGGGGAGGACAGTATGCCCCATAATACTCAGCCAATAAGGACGGGGAAGGGACCTTGCACTCTACAGGTATAATGCTGATTTTACCCAAACTGTGTGTGCCTGCTCCACCTGAGACATCTGGTCTTGCAAGACACCCTATCTTGCAAGACCATCATCAAAGTGAAACATCACGTTTTGCTATGCCTCTTGTCTCTTGGCCCATTCTTTGGATTTGGACAGGTGAGCATGTTTCTCAGATGCACCAAATCTTTTTTTTTTCCTTTAATAAAAAATCTACTTTTACCACTTCAATTCAGTTCACCATCATTTCTACCTGGATTTTTACAATCCCCTCCTTATCATGTATCCTGTTTAAGACCTTGAATACCGAAGTGATTTCCCCACATGCACCCTTTCCTCCACTGTCCTCACATATTCAACTTACTCTTTCTCCAGTAGCTTAAAAGCTCTTCATAAGTTCAGATATTTCGGACTTACTTTCCCCACTATTTCCACTATTTGGAAACATCCAAGCTTGATGTACAAGAAACACTAAAAGATGCACTTATTTCTTTAAGCAAAGTTCAGATATTTCTGGCTATGTTTCCAAAACATAATTCTGAATTGGAGCAAGACTTTCATCTTCCTCCTAAAGGAATATGACTATATACATGCATTGAGCACAATTTATCAATAAGAGTAAGCATAGAATTTTTAAAAAGAATTAGAGGCTGACATAATCATGGGAACATTTAGGGAACCCAGGCCAGAGAAGCTGTTGCCACAGGTCTGTGACTCCAAAGCAGAAAGTTCAAAATTTCTCACCCAGAAGGGCTGAAAATCCAAGATCATCTCACCCTGAAGCCCTTGTCAGTCTCAGCAATCTCAGGAAAGCTCTACCTTCTATTTCAATCTGCATCATTAAGATGGTGATGCTAAAGAAAAATCTCCCAGCAGCTATTTGGACTCATATCTACCCATGCCCAATCACCATGCACCTGGAGAATAATGACCTCTCTTTCCTTTTGACCTCAAATCTTGTGTAATTGTCTTGTTGTCAAATTCTCACCTGTTTCTACAGGAGGAATAGGATCCCAGGGGATTTGTCTTCTCCTTGGCAATGCAGATGAGAGTTCAGAAGTGATGGCAGAGATGGTGAATAGAAAACCCATAAGTAAGCACATGAAGTTAGGAAAAAGTCTTGGAAAAAATACTGCTTCCCCACTCATTTATTTTCCTTCATAGAATATTGTTGTTATTCTTTGTTTTGTTTTGTTTTATTATTGTCTTTCTCCCTTACTCTGTGCATAAATCTTGGATGAATCTAACTTAGATTTATCACCTGTAGAGTATCTAACTCAATTATCTGATCCCAGCTGTTGTAATTGGTGTACAGTACTTCTGTAACAAAGCACATGTTCAAGGGAAATGTTTGATTTATCTCAAGTACTAACTAGACCATGTATTGGAATCGCCACGAAGCTGATTTTTCTTTTAAAATCTTCCATCATATTGGAAGAAAAATGATCAGACTTTCTTATGACACTAGTTATATTATTGTACAGAAGGAATGGGTACTATTTCTAGTGCTATGAAGAGCATGCTATATGCAATAAACAAAACAGCACAAAAGAAACCTAGTGCTGACACCAATTTAAAATAATTTATGTTAAGCAAATATCCGTAAATTATTTTTTTCATTTTGTCTTTTTAAATAAAATATTTACCTCATGTTAGCTTTCCTTTGCTTTTTCCAAATACCATCTATCTACTAATTACTTAAAAGTTAGATGCTTAGAGGCCTAAAGAGACAAGAAGAACTTACTAATAAGTGCTGTTGGACAGTTAAATATTTCTGAAAATTGTTTGGTGCTCTGAGAAATTCATATCCATATTTCACAGTTGCCAAGAACTATTGTCATAAGATCAAAATCCCTGTGACCATGTTCATGGGAATGTTCATGGGAATCCAAAGGGTTACGAATGCATTATGCATTTCACTACAGGTGAACATTTATCACCAGGTATGTTTGCCCTTGCAGTGTCTTTGTCCACATTAAAAATTTAAATATCTCTGATTAGAAACTTCTCTACTGATATTCACCCATCAAGTACACACTTCTAAATTGAGACAGAATGCTCACTGGGTCTTTGTCCTTGCCCCAGTTTAAGGCAATGCCTCTGGATGCCATTGGCAATGACAACTCAATAGGCCTTTTGCTGCCCAGTAGCCAGTAAAAATGATTTATCCTGTGAAAACTACAATAGGCTCCTGCTCAAATACCTGGAGGCCTTTTCGTAGATGACATAAGAAGAATGAGCACTCATTCTAAGGAGATTCAAATGAAGGTTTTTCTCTTCTAAGCTTTTATATATTGATATACATAATGGCATTCCATTTGTATTTTCATTTCAATTTTACATTCATTGGAAAGTTCCATACTTGATGAAATTCTGCTGAACACTTTGTCATCTTGATCTAGGAACCAGACTAATTGCCATTTCACAATTGACCACTTACTAATGCATAACTTGTTATTTTTGTGATATTTTCAAGTTTTTCAATGAAGATTGGAATATTTACAGGCATCCCCAATTTTGTTTTTATTTAATACTATCTACTTCCCCCTATTTCCACAAAAAAGTTAAGTATATTTCTATTTTGGTAATATGTCATCATATAATTCCTTCTGTGTGTCCCAATGGCATTATATCCAACTGTGTTAACAAATCAAAACACATGTATGTGCAACACAGAAACATCAGCGATCACAGTGATGAAACATAACATCTTTATTAAAGCAAGGTCTTGGCATGACATTTGTTGAGAACTTCCTTTGATTCATTTTGGAGAAATTCATAATTTCCCTCAGTGATTAATAGTGCATGCTCAGTCTCAGATGGAATAATGATTGATGTTTAATGTCAAAAGTTGTTGGGCACAGACCTTTCTGCATGTTGCCGACTGTGATTGTGATATGAAATGACTGTGCTCTAACAGGGAGGAAAATGTGTCTCTTTGATTAAAGCCCCCGCTGTTTACATGCAGGACAATGAGCTCTGGTAAGCAGGAACAAGCTGCCACCAGGACATGAGTTCTGATCATAAAGTCTTGGGCACAAAGGGTGAATGTGTTCAGTTTCCTTAACTCTTGCCATTGTTTATGAGCCTATGTTCACACGATTCCTGGGAACAGCTAAGGGTGCTAATATCATACAAACTGCATAAATTAAAGCCCTGTAATTGCTGCTTGCCTTCTTGACAGCATTGAAATGATATTGGGTAAAGGTGTGATGCTTTGGAACTCACTCTAGTGACCTTTCCAGGTGTACAAATTCCAAGTCCGCCTATGGTAATTACATTTGATGGGTGAACAGATATTACACATGCAGGAATTGAATGCAAAAAAAGTCAATGTAGATTTTATACAAAAGATTCAATTTTCCATAGCATATAATTTGCAAGAAAAACAGTTAAGTTTTCAGACTAAGACCATATAAAGAGAAATACTTTATTGGAAGAATCAGGGCAAGAAAAGACATGATAGGAGAATCATTCTTGTCAATGTGTTGGAACATAAAATCATGGTAGATTTTACAACACACCTCAAACTGTAAAATATTCAACAAAAACAGGATGTAATTATGTTATCTTATATACCATAACACATTGTAATTTAAGCATTAACATTTTCCCATCTTTATTTTTTTTCAGATTTTTTGGAAGCAACTCATGTTTCTCTTTATGTAGGGTTTTTGCCATGGTGGGATTAGGTAAAATTTCTTAACTTGCCCCTTGCTTATAAGTCTCACTTTGATTTCTGACTTTTTCAGGGTCTGGAGATTGAAAGTGTTTTCTTAGCACATTTCCATATGCGAGAAGAAAAGATAAAAGGATAACTATATTATTTAACTTTGAAATAACCTTGTTGGAGGCTATTAGCTCCATTTAACAGGGAAAATCAAACAACAAACAAACAAGAAAATATTAAAATAAAATCGAGGGCTTTCCGGTAGAACTAGGAATGCTCAATTAAATTGAAATGCCGGGTTGTTTTAACACTGAGGTACTAAGAAACATAATTGAGTATAATGGTAATTATAGTTATGATTATTTATAGGACTATGGAAAGCACAGCAAGAGTAAAGGGTGTAACAATAGTATGTTCCAACACAGGGAACTGCTAGTATGGATTTCATTTTTCCACATGAACGTGAAGGCGCAGGGAGGTGGTCCTATCAATGACACTTGATAACACCAACAATGGAGAGCCTGCACCAGAGCGTACCTCCTCAGGCGAGTCACTTTTGTTGACTCTAGAAAATGGGAAGAAACAGGAGCACTGATTTACAAAACTTCTTAGGACTCAAACACATTTCATTGCACATGAAAGGAACTGATTGATTTGAAACACAAAGATGAGACTTCTAACAACTGGAAAAATCAAGAAATGGATGTGTTTTATGATGTCATAGGAATCTTAAATATCTGGGAAAAAAATCCCATAAAACTAAATAACGCCATGTTCTGAGATGTCAATTTAATTAGTATACATTGCCTCTCTGTCATATAGAACTTGATTATGTTGAGTGTGAGAGAAATAATATGGGGGAAAATGGTTACCAAATATGAGAATGAAAGGGACTTATGGTTTACTTTCTCATTTCTTATAAATATAAGCATTTTTCTTTTCCTTTTCTTTTTTAATTTGCCACGCCTTTGGCACACTGTAATCCAATGGAATGTCCTCTGATGTATAAGTCTGTATCTCTAGAAGGGATTCTTGGTCCCCACTTCTGTATATTTCATTCATATATAATTTACATGTATCACTGCTGTTTGAATATGGTCACCAAAAGGATATTTGTGTACGGAAAAACAGGCTAACTCCATTAGACTTAGAGAATTACAGAATTACGATGTTGCTCTTTAAAGCTTCTTTGAAAATATTCATATTTTTAAAAAATCAGATCACATGAAAATATTCCATTATTTTCTAAGAGCACACAAAAATACCAATTGAATGATTTCAATTATGGATTAGAAAAACACTTGGAACATTCCCTATCTACCCCATGTATACTCTGTCTTCTTTAATGAATAAGTATACACTTGATTTATATCTCAGAAAAGAATCAGGATACCTGGCTTTCACTTTTCATATACTTTCACTTGGTTAACTTAATTTTGCTTTTACCAAGAAAAACAAAAATGTATGAACTATAATTCTGCAAAGATTGCTGGCATTCTCACTTTGCATACCAAGCAATGGATAAACCATGGCACCTAGTCTAAAAATAAGCAAAAAAAAATGAATATTCATTGTCTGCCCTTCTGATGGAACAGGTTCTTGAATCTGTCTTCAAAACAGTCTGGTTATTCATAAGGTGAAATATAATTTAAGAAGTTGTACTAGTACAACATTTTTTCGACATCTCCAACCCGAAGCCATTCACAAAATGAATAATTTCAAACAGGAATATGACACTTGTAGCATAAAATAACCAGAAAGCTGACAAGTTGACCCAGCCAATGTGCTGGCCCAGCCAAGGCCCTCTTAGCACCCATGCCGCATCATCAGAAAGACACAAGGTGGGTTTATGGATAATCCTACCATTTTAGACTTAATCTCTCAAACAATATTGATTCTCAGAAAGAATAGCATGTGGTCAACATGTGTGAATGTGTTTATATGTGAAATATGCACCAGTAACACCTAGAGTTATTTTACTTCTCATGTGTTCTGGACTCTTGATACAGATGTAACTTAATACATTAATTTCTCCAGTTCATAGTACCATTTGTATTATAAAAATGCCACACACAAATTTACATTAAATCTGCTTGAAGTCATTTTCTTATATTTAGTTGACTAATTATCCTATAGAAGAGGTCACTTAATACATGCTATACTCATATTCAGAAATCGCAGTTGAGAATAACAACCTTATCAACATGAGCCACAATTATTTTACCTAAGTGTCCCAATAATTTCATAAAATACGTGCTTAAAAGGTCAAAATTACTATTCAGAGTAAAATAACTTTTTTTCTTTTCCAAGGCAGGGTCTCGCTAAGTTGCTGAATTGCTGGGCTGGCCTCCAACGTGCCATCTTACTCATCGGCCTCCTGAGTCACAGGGACTGTAGACATGCGCACCACACCTGGTGTAAGATCATTTTTTAGGGGATCAGGAAAGTGTAAGGGAAGATAGAAGATGGACAAGTAAACAGTAAAGAAAGGAGAAAACAAAGTGCATATGCATAAAAAGAATATTAAAAATACCTCACTGAGCCCATAGACTCATCTGCAGATTAGATCATCCTAGGAAGATAGACAAACAGAAATAACAGAAGGGGTGTAGGGAAAGAGGGAGCAGGAGAGATGCACTGTTGTGAGATGGAAACTGTCCAGAGGTTAAATCTTCCCCCTTTTCCATCAGAATTTAACTATACCGAACAGTTTAATTTGCCACCAACATCTCCTCTGGTCCTCCCTACTAACTGTTCCCATGTTGATGCCCCACTCTAAGCAGAGTAAAGTGAGGGACCCAATGCCCATGGAGCACTCAGTTGAGGGGTTCTTGTTGCCAAGCCAAGCTTGGAGAATTGCTTAGCCTGGGCGGTAGGATGCAAAGACTTAGAGGAAATGTGAATCCTATCTAGAGAAAGTATGAAGTTGCAAACCAAAAAGTATCATTGGTTTGTAGCAAGTTCAATGAGACTATAGAAAGCACAGCAAAGAACTAAATTTCCACGGTAGAGCCACTGCATGGTGTCTGTCTTTCCATGGGGTCCTGCAGGAACCATCTGGAGTGCAGCAACGTGATTGTCCTCCATTCTGCCCTCAGTCATCTATTCAAAATGCAAATTTAAATTTACCTCTCACATTAAAGGAAAACATCGAATATATTCTCATCATTCTTAGGGTATAGACTAAATTCCTGATAGCATCTAGTAGACCCAGTATGTGTATTTCTTAATTTTTTTCCTGGCACTCTTGACTCTGGTCTCTATCATAAACACATCTTTCTTGGGCACATGTACTTAAAGTCACCTTTTCCCCAGGAATTTTGCATATTCTAATCCATCTGATTGGAACACTCTCCACCATATCTGTTACCTGTTTAACTCTGCAGTTGTAAGTTTTTTTTTTTTCACCTCCTTTTGGCAGTTTATTTGTATTGTGTGTGTCTCTGGTGGTGGATATGTAATCAACCTTCAGTAATCTAAGCTCCCCAATTTGTTGTAATGTATTTTTTTTTTTTTCTGAAAGGGCTCATCCTTTCAAGCCATAGCAATGACTGTCTTCTGGGTCTTGAATCAGAGTATATTTCTTTCCTTTTCCCCTTTCCTCCCCTTGTCTATCTTCTCTGATTTCTATACCTAAGAAAAGACATTTCTAGGAAGAAAATCACTGGTGGTGGTTTTTACCACAATATAAGAAATGGGAATGATGCAAACACAGGAAAGGGACGCTGTAGGAGTGAGTGATAATATCATGCTGGCAGAAGTGGAGGGAACCAGATTGCATCCTGCCTGAATTCAGAGGCAACCCTGGAATCTGTGTTAACATGAGCTAATAAATTCCTGCCTTACCTATAAATATTACATAGTTAGGTCTTAGTAACTTCTAATTAAAAAGTCATTGGTAATATCAATATGGGAACTGAGACATTCATGAAGAGAAGCAAATTTTTAATCTATGTTAAAGAATAATAATCCAATTGGTTGATCCTGTCAAATCTCTTGGGACGGAGGGCATGCACTTTAAGAAGTCAGAGCTTTAAGAAAATTGAAAAAAAATTAAGATTTCAAACTATGGAGGATGCTGCATACATCACTCAGTAGGTTCTTAAAAACAAATAGGAAGTTGGATTCAAAGTATCTTAAATAAAAACAGAGAAGAACAAGAATGCAGCCTTGCCTAAAAAAAACAAAAACAAACAAACAGACAAAAAACAGAAAATAGGAGGACATCTCTGCCTGCTCCTGTGATCTCAGGGCTGATGTGGGATCACTCCTTCACATCTGCCACCTCCACGGCAGGTTATTTACTTTTCTTACTTTTAGAAACCAGCAATTTTTCATCAATACAATTGACACCTGCTCTGGATAGATGTTTGTCCTTGTCTACAGTGGCTCCAGAAGCACCACCTTCGATTTCCAAGGTAGTGTCTAAAATAACATTGTTTTATAACTAGGTATTTATTTAATGCCCAAACAGACATGATGTGACCTGAGGACTGTACAGTTCATTAGCCTTACCACGTACCTCCATTACCCAGCAGCACTCAGGCAGACTACATGTTAGAATGACAGTTAAAAGTCAGCTGGAAGAGCCCACTTAAGGATATCTGCCAGCTAACTTAGGAAGGCTGATCCCCATGATGCATTTTATGCACTGAACCTGTAATTCATACATGGAGTATGTCTCGTGTATGTAAACCAAGGAACAGAGGGATGACATGGAATGCCCCATAGTGACACACTATGACATTGTGCTTCCTGTCCTCACAAATGTAGGTTGTGCGGGGTGAGGAATTTGATATTTAAGTGGCAAAAGGTGATCCTTGAACTGGGTGACATAGTTAATATTCCACCAAGCTAGATAAAATCCCTTGGACACTTTGAATCTCTTAGACCCTAAGGCTGGCAGACAAGGAAAGGTGTTACAGTAGTGGTTGAAGATATTGGACACTAACTACCATGAGAAGCTAGGTTTGGTACACCACAGTGGGGCAAAGGGACGGCCATGTCTGGCCATAGGGATTTTGTGTTCAGCAATGAATCTGTAGTAAACAGGCAAAGGATATCAAATCAATCAAAGTTATAATCTCAGGGATGAAAACTAGAGCTATCACACCTTGGTGACATGTTTAATTGCTGAGGTAAGGGTGTGTGTCCAAGTATGTGTTGTCTTGTTTTTATATCATTTTCTCAACACCACATTATACGTTCATAGACATCACACGGATTCCATGGAGTCAGATGTCCAGCCATTCTGGGTTCTGTTTTTCATCCACACTGTCTTTAGGGGAAGCTGCCTTCCCAGCTCTTCCCACACCTGCCCAGAAGTAAATTCTGTGCAGTATTGTGGCTATCACCTCCCCTCTCCACATTTCAAGACACTCCTCTTTCCATTTGCTTGCTCAGATCAGCTAGTTCTTTTTATCAAGCGCTGATAGTTCTGTACCTAGGCATGCTGCTCCTTGATGCCATCTGGGCTCTTCTGCTACCAGGATCCCCTTGCCCTCCTCTCTCTGCTTTTCACCCAAATGCCAGCAGTGCGACACGGTTCCACATTCCATCTTCTCACTTGTCGTTCCACCCACTTGACTATGAAACCTGGGCATTCTAGTAATGCCAACTCAATTCTGGGTGACCCTGTTTCTTTCTCTGTATTTTTAATAGGGTTCTACTAAAGCAATGGGGTGATTTTGGTATAGGTGACTGACATGGATACACAAAGAAGCTCTCACTATGTCATTGATACCTTATTTGGGTTCTTGAAATACTTTCCTATGTTTGTACAAAGGATTTTAAGTCATTTGCTAAATTAGAATTTCCCCAAATGTATGAATATCTGGGTGATCCTTCGTGATTCTATTTTTGCAACTTTTTGCTCAGACGGTTGTTCTTAATTCTGTAACCACTATGAGAATACTTTGAATCAATTAAGATTATGTTCACAGGCTAACTCCATTATTAAAACTTCCTTAATTCCTTCAGTATCATTAAGCAGAATAGTGCCTAAAACAATGATAGAATACAGTGATCTGCTTTCTTGTCAGACTTGTTTAACACACTACCAAGGAGATTTGTAACTCTCTTTGGCTAGTTTTTGTGCAATATACACAATAACGACTCAAAAATAGTAAAGGAGTGAATGAATATTATGCTTCATATAAATTCATCAACACAGAATCATAGATCTGTATTTAAATGTTAAAAACATTAAAAGTAGAATTACAAAATAGGAGTTTGTTAAAATGCCTCCAAAACCTGATTTATCATGACATTTCTGATTTAAGATTATATTTCATTTTCTAGGCTTAATTGAAACTGAACTTCCCCTGAAGGAGATATTGTCCCAAAAGGTGATACCCATTCCTTCAGGACACAACCCCAGGAGTATCAGCATTAACAGTGGAAAGCTGCAGGCAAATGTCACTTCATATCAAATGCAGCATCAAAGAAAAATGTGTCCCCGCAGACCCGAAAGCATACCCACAAAGTTTGGTCACTGCCAAACTTGCCCTTAGGTGACTTCCGTTTAGGTCAAGCCACAGAAATTTGAGGAAGAGATTTCATGTTATCCTATCCCAGTGTACGGGAAATATTATGCATTGCTAGGGTAGAAAACAAGAGTAGACAAAGCAGGCTACCATTGAAATGGCAAGATGGTTTCGTAATAGCTGTTCAGAGTTGTGATGGTAAAGGTGCCGTAATATTTGTAGGCACAGAGTAAACAAGGCAAAGGAAAATAAATGGTTTAGTGTCCTTAACTCTCAGTTTACCAAATTAAAAAATCATATTCTCTGCATTTCTTAAAGACAAATTTCCCTACAGTCTATGTAAACCAATTAATAAGAAGAGAGAACAAAGTTCTCTAATACTGTTAGATCTTACTTGTATCAAATTTGTCTATGACTGCATCAAATGCATACGTGTTTCATTGCTTCTATGAGGATTCATTGGAAATTTGATGACTGAGTCTAATTGTAATAAGGTGATATTAATGAGTGAAAAAAAATTCTGATTACTATGGACACTTTGTATTCTGTTCTGTATTGTATAATTTTCTAAGGCAAAACAATGTACTCCGGCCACCATTTGTTTTAATAAATAAAGATACAGTTTGATCTTTGCCAGAAATAATTACCCTGATGTGAAAGTGCCAGGATTTTCTGGATCTAACATACTGCTTGAGATCAAGGAAAGGCTCAATAAACATTTGTCTAAAAACAAAAAATGGAATAAACGAAAGCTTTGTGTTCAGGGGTCTATTTCTGTCAATAATTCTGTTTTTCAAGTTTTATCAAGGCTCTGATGTACTTTAAAGTTGAAGCAATTTAGATGACTTCATCCCGGCATGATCCATTTGCTGTTCCTTTCTCGTCATTTTAATTGAGGCTAAAACCTTCAAATTGGATTCCAATATGTTCTTTACCAGCTTCCTGTTTTCCTAGACAATTCATACTGCTATTGTTTTTGCATCCCAGGGTAATCCATTTTATCACTTGACTAAGCAAACACAGCTGGGTAGTAATGAGTGGAGTTTCTACATTGATGGATAAACTTGGCCATAATACTGCTCATGCTCTGAGACAGCGAGAAGCCATATAACAATTCCATCCTCTGATCAAGCATAAAGAAGATATAAAGGTTCTACTAATGTAACAGGGACAATTGCATTATTGACCTTTTGCTTCTATTACTACATGCAAACTAATATGTTAGATAAGCAGATAAGTACAATTAGCACAGTTATTCCATTGATTCTACACTTAACGTATTCTGGCATTAAAAATAAATAAATGACTTTGTTGTCAATTTAGAAAACACACTGAAGAGTCACAGGGAATTTTCATATAGAAATGCATGGGACCTTGTTGGCTCTTGTCTGGATTTCATTTCTCACTAGTAATGTATTAATGTAAAAATTCTTTAGGCAAAAAGGCTCATGTTCAATTTCAACATCGAGGTTTCAGATCCACTTCACTGCTATTACCATGGTTGTTTATTTATTTTTTAAAATTCCATTGCACTTTCACTATTGCAGTAATTTTTTTTTTTAAGCATCAGAAAGCTGGGTTGGCTATATTAACTTTGGATGGAGTAAATTTTAGAACAAGAAATAGTAGTAATGAAGAGGGACATTTTACAAACATAAAGTGATCAATTTATCTAGAAAACAATGCTAAATATGTGCAACTAATAAATTATAAACACACTTGAGCTTTAAAATAGAGAAAGCAAATATTGAAAAGAATGAGAAAGAAATACACAAATCCAAAATTATAGTTGAAAAATTTGCTATTGCATTAATTTTAAGGAAAAAGCTCAGAACATGAGTCCTTGGTTATATTCATTGTAGACTTCACATACCAAAAGGACAAAGTTAAAATTTTAAAATTAAAATTTGCCAATTAAAAATCGTGATCCATTAGATATACCCAAAACAAGGTACAGGTGTCACGATTTTTATGCTTTGCTATAAATTAAATGCTGTTTCATCCCACCGTGTTCCCAGTCTGAAGTTTCTAACATTGTAAGCAATTAAGTTTGCATGCTCAGTTAATACTGGCACCTGGGAACCTGATAATTTGCATGTACACAAAGCTCAGGCTTCCATTCACAAACAATCTCTTTGCACAAATAAATCTGCAATAACCAAAAGACCAGAAGCAATTTAATAGTCCCACAAAACCACAGGCCTACAACATGCTGTCTTCTTGCTTGTCAATTTGCAGTTGTCAGAGCTGTTATCTATTAAATAAAAACAGTAAGAAGGGCTCCTGCCAAGGAAATTCTTTGGGGAGAACCCAAAAGACTCAGAAACAGTAATTGGCTCATTCTGGATAATTCCTGAGCTTTCTTCATTTTCTTTAGAATATGGAGGTTTGGGCAGCCAGCTTTTTGCAGCATTGAAAGAACCATTCTTTCTTGGCACAATATACATTCTTCTCTCGCACAATATAGTAGAAAATAAAATTCATGTATAACCAAGCTAAACAACCACAATTAATACTGATTCAATGTTTTGCTGAAATTGTTTTAGTTCATTAAATGGTTAAATGAGCTGGATACTTCCTTGTTGGTTTACCCTCGTTCTTCAATGTCTTAAATTCTGTTTCGCAAACTTTAAACAATGTCTTAATATAAAGTATCAGTGTTTTCAAATTTGAAAGATACGAATTACAATGCTATATTTAATATAAAGTGTGTCCCTTTTAGTATATTCATGGTGATAATTTGTGTGATACTTTAACTTTTGTTCTATATAGTCTCCTTTCAAGTCCTTCACTGAATTTTGTCTTTGTCATTCCTCACATTTTTTGGACAGCTTCATTTTGTACCAGTATGCTCAACAGCAAACGTAGAAATGATGAGAAACGTCCTTTTGTGGCTGTGAAATATCATGAAATCACAGAACAGCCAGCAGGAAGGAGACACCCTAACTCTGTGAAAACGTTTTCATTAAAACTAAGCAAAAACCGGGCACAGTGGCGCAAGCGTGTAATCAAAGTACTTAGGGAGGCTGAGACAGGAGAATCGCGAGTTCAAAGCCAGCCTCAGCAATGGAGAGGCACTAAGCAACTCAGTGAGACCCTGTCTCTACATAAGACACAAAATAGGGCTGGGGATGTAGCTCAGGGGTGGAATACCCCTGAGTTCAATCCCCAGTACCAAAAAAAAAAAAAAAAAAACTAAGCAAATAGAAAATATCTTTGCTGAAACCATTTTTTTTATAAAATGTGGCCACATAGATCAATAGTATCTGGGTTTCCATATTCCTCGTGCCATGTTGGTCTGCATTTCCCAGCTTCCCTAGAGGCCTCTGAAGCCCCAATACTCAGGCATTGAATGACAGTGGGAAGAAAAGCAAGTGCAGGCTTCAAAAGACTTTGATATGAGTGAGGAAAAGTCTGTGTATGTTAAGGCACTGAAAGTTTGGGTGTGCTTGCTATGTCATATGTGATTAATACAGAACAATAAAGCTTAGTTAAGTTAGAGGAATAAATGGTTAAAGGCCTCTAAATTATCCCCATTAGATATTAATTACATGACAGTAGCCAACCAGCAAAGAATTTTGATAAGAACTTTCTCAGGCTTCCTGGGAGCTCAGTTAAATGACTTCACCAAAACAAGCATGAACTTCAAAAGCTCAGTGTATGAATGTCAAAGTTTGCATTTTTTTTAATTAAAAGTAAATCTGTGCCTGGATAGTCATCATCTCCCTGCAGTTGATGATAGGTTTTTCCCAAGGTGGGTCTAAAATTTCCCTTATATTTGTGATATGACTTTAAGCATACATACTCCTCAAAAGTAGATTTGATCAAAGTCCTAAAGTCCTATATATAATCTTGACATAGGCATTCTGAAAATAAGAGTAACTAATCTACCTTGACTGTGATCAAAAATGGCATTAGCTAGATTTAGGGATATAAATTGCACAAGATACATTACTCATATAATAAGGCAACTTACTGTTAAATGTTATTTAATGTTACCTATAAGCATACTGAAGATATTAGTGAAGGAAGGATTTTGATTTGGTACTGGGGATTGAATGCAAGGAAGCTGCACCTCTGAGCTACATTCCCAGCACTTTTTGTTATTTTTTTTTTTAATTTTTAGACAGGTTCACACTAAGTTGCTGAGTCTGCCCTTGGACTTGCCATCTTCCTGCCTCAGCCTTCTTGAGTCTACATGCACCACCACACCTAGCTCTGAGGGGAGACTTTTAAATTTTCTTTTTCTATATGTATACAGAATACTTTTCTGAGATGATGTTCTAGAGTCAAATATTAAGCAAAGGTTATTAGGACTACAAGATACATTTGACATCCTGTGAAGAGTGTATGTGTTTACAGAAAAGCTAGTTCAAATCAGCCGGGTGCGGTGGCTCAAGCCTGTAATCCCAGCACTTAGGGAGGCTGAGACAGGAGAATCACGAGTTCAAAGCCAGCCTCAGCAATGGCGAGGTGCTAAGCAACTCAGTGAGACCCTGTCTCTACATAAAACACAAAAATAGGGCTGGGGATGTGGCTCAGTGGTCGAGTGCCCCTGAGTTCAATCCCCAGAACCAAAAAAAAAAAAAAAAGCTAGTTCAAATCATGTATATACATTCACAAAAAGAAAGAAGAGCACCTGTCACATAAGATCTTAGAAATAAGTGTTCCTAGAGGTCTGGCTTAGTGGTAGAGTGTGTATGAATCCCTAGGTTCGATCTCAAACACTGCAAATAAAGAAAATAAACAAAAGGAAGTAAGTGTTGCTTACATAGTAACAGGATCTTTCAAAAAGTTGAAAAAAAAAGAAAAAGAAAAGAAAATATTTGGGTGTGAAGCATCCATGTAGGTTTTCCCTAAATAGCCTTCCTTAGGAGAGAATGCTACTACAGGGCATGATTAATGGGCAGGCCCAATCCCAGTTAGAAGCATCTGAGATTTTACTCCTAAGACAAACTTCCACTCGGCTTCTCCCAGCCCATGACAGTGCATGGCAGGGAGATTAGTAACAGGCCACTCTTCCCTCTGCTATGGTGATCTAATGGGATACTTTTGCCTTGGAGTTGCTGGTCAGCCAGGATGAAGCACCCTCAGATCCTTTCCGTGCTGAGGTTTGTTCTACCCAATCTTCCATCTTCTCCCTTTCCCTGTGCAGAAGCCGTCTTAATCAAGGCAATGCTAAACTGACACCAGGTGCATTTGGACATCAGATTAGTTGGCCCATGGACTATCATTGTTTTTGAATTAAGTGCTGATGAAATGATGACAGATTCTTAAACCAAGCTGCAAATGCTTTTACGGAAGGCTATAATAGATAGGTATTAGGCTTCTAAAGCAGAATCTCGTTTTTTGAAGACAAAGTCAGTCTGTAGGAGAAAAAAAGACCCACAGCAGACTGACCTTGTATTATGCCATCGCTTCTGTTTTCTATTGAGCTCAGACTTCCTGCTTTTGACTCATAGTCCCTCCCAGCTGACCTTCATCTTTCAGGTAGTAATGAATGTTGTTTCAGTGTGCAAAGGCAATCCATTACCAATACAGGGAAGAAATGAGGAGGACCAAACCAAAAGAGGACAATTGATACTTCTGAGATTCTTAATGTCTGGAGCGAGGTCTAGTGTTGTAGGGTAGGGCAGAAACATAATGACCTCAAACAAAACACTTACAAAACTGAATATAAATACTTACAGAAACATAGAACTTGTGTGTTAAAAAATTAAGGCCTATTTAAGTATTATAGTATTTACAAGAAGAGCAAAAAATAGGTAAATCATCATGATTATAATAGTTTAATTTTTCATTTCGAAAATAGCAAGAGCAAAATCTCTGTAGAATGGTGTAACAGAAATGAGTTTCTCTGATGAAATTCACAGAACAATCTAGCAAAAGTTTTAGTCCTCCACAGAGTTGTTTGCAGAGGGCTGATAGCCAATGATAGATTGGTTTAGGCTCAGACAAGCTGCACACAAAAAGATCCAATCAAGATGAGAAAAACAGTAGGATGAAGACTCAAGCCACTGCACTTCCTTACATCACTAGAAATTAAATTATTCCCACCTGTATCTCAGCACATATCTCTGTAAAGGATGAACATCTTTCTTGTTAAATTAATGATGCCACCTATGATTGTTCACCCCATTTTAAATCATCTAAGAGTTAAAAAAAGAAAAAAGAAAAAGGAAAAGTTAGGGTAAGGTTTCAAAATGGCCATATTTTTATCCTTAAATAAATCTTTTAATTATACAAGATCTTAACAATGTGAAACGCTGTAAGAATTTAGTATCCATAATACATTGAGTGATTCAGTTTTATATGCATAGAACATAATCCATGTCTTACGTATTGTGTGGATTGTTTAAATACAGTTTCATATATACATGTATGTTTTGTTGTATACATGATATGTAATCTCCCACACAAAAATGCATATGTATGTACACATTTCCAAATTTTGTATAAATATCCTATGTAGTATGTACTAGCATTCCAATTTTTAAATCAATTCAGTAAAAATTATGTTCAAAAATGATGTCCATGAAGAGTGACAAAACTGTTTTTGTTGTCTAGTATTTATGCTTCATATTTTACAAGGACTAGAAGTCAAGGACAAGCAAGGCTGCCAGATGGAAGCTGAACGCCCTAAGCCCCAAAGGTTCAGAGAAAGCAAAATTTAAACCTCTTTGGATGTGGCCATTGTGCACTCCCCTCTTCTATTTATTATCTAGCAAGCAAGAAGTACTTATTGCCTAAGAAATCTTAAATATGGCCAGAATTGATAAAAACTAATTCATTTACCTATATTCTTAAAGGTAAAAATCTTCATATTTGAGGGCGAAAACATCCAAAATTATTTTGATAAATTTGGTTCAAATGACATTATTCTGCCAAGTCTCAGAATAAGTTAGGCTGTTTAAAAATCATTCTTAGAATCATCAGTCATTACTTTGAAAATATTTAGACATTTGAATAAATAAATAATTCTAAGCTAGTTGGCTAGATCAGGGGTCAAAGGATGGCATGTGACACAGACTAGGGAACATCCATAATTCCCTCTTTCTATTCCAGAAAATTTTGGTTTAGAGGATTTAATTTATGTGTGGAAGAAGTCCTGTGTTTGCCAATTAGTTTGGGAAAGGAGTCATGATGTCTGTATGACAAAATTTATAATAATAATAATATAACAAAAATTCACATTTAGTTTAACTAATCTACAATGTTCCATCCAAATCTGAGTCTACAAATTTTTTTATAGGAAAACTGATAGTTTATGATGACAATATAAAATCATGGTTAACTCAGGAATACAAAAATGAAGATGTTCCTTAAAATATGTGGGTAAAAACATGTTATAAAAACATACTAATTTCAGTGGAAATTTGATAGTAATATATATAAATTAAAATTTTCTCTTTGCTTATTAAATAATGTTTTTCAAAGTTTAAAAAATACTAATTACTTGAAATGTTTAAATATCCAAGCTGGGTGCATGCCTATAATCCCAGCACTTTGGGAGGCTAAGACACGAGAATCACTAGTTCAAAGCCAACCTCAGCAATGGCAAGGCAGTAAACAACTCAGTGAGACCCTGTCTCTACATAAAACACAAAATAGGGCTGAGAATTTGGCTCAGTGGTCAAGTACCTCTGAGTTTAATCCCTGGTACCAGATAAATAAATAAATAAATGGATAAATAAATAAATAATCAAATAAATATTCAGAGAACCTTCATGATAATTTTTACTTGATAGAATCGTGATAGAAAATAATTTCTATTTCTCATCAATGAAATGACAATAGTAGTCAGAATCTGATTAATACTGCAGCATTATTCAGCTCTCTATCACTATAGCAAAATATCTGAGATAACTAATTTATAGAGAGAAAGGATTATTTTGTCTCATAGGTTTAGAGCTTCTAGTCCATGAACAGGAAGAAACATTGCTTTGGGCCTCTGGTGGGTATGTTGGATGGCAATGAGGAGGAGCACATGGCCAAGCAATTGCTCACTTTATGTTCAGGAAGCAAAAGAGAAAGAGGATGTGGTTGGGATTTCACAAAAAGTCCTTCACAAAAACCCTAATGACATAAAAATGCCCACAAAGCCCTGTCTCACAAAGGTTCCTCTACCTCCTACCTGTGCCACCCCAGGGATCAAGGCTTTGACATATGGACATTGGGGGAACATTTGGATGCAAACTGTATCTATCACTGCTTAATGAACTCTGTTTTCAATATCCTTGAAAAGAAATCTCATGCATTTTAGATCCAAATTTTACTTCTTTCTTTAAGGTTCAAAATTACATACATGCAATGTGAAATTTTAGAATGAGAAAGACATAAAACAAAGGCTGATGGCTTTTGTGTTCATGCCACATTAACAAAAGAAATATGTGCTACTTGGAAGTCATGTTGATAAATGATACTGTAAGTAATTTTAGCAACTGGCAGTTTCCTTGGGCAATTTTCTTTGTCAGCTCAACTTCTGTATCATGATTCAGACTCTTTTTCTGATACATTCATGTACTAGCTTTGTACAGTCCTCTGAGATGTTCTAATAACTCTTCGTCATTATTTAGAACATTTCAAAGGAATCAAAAACATTTTGTCTAAAAAATAAACTTCTGAAATGAATGGACCATGGTGAGCGACCCCACGAAGGTTATGGAAGAATAACCAGCAAATAAGTGGGAAAGCTGGAGGACATAAGGCTGCTATGGGACAATGGGAGTTACTGTGGCGTGTCCCAAGACCATGTGGATGATAGCAAAAGAAACAACCCTTAGTTGAGTGTTCGTTGTGTGCTTGGCTCCAAACCAGTCATTTTATAACTTTTAGAAGCTAGTAGTGTCAAAATCAGGATACAAGCTGGTTACAGTGGTGCACACTTACAGTCCCAGTGGCTCAGGAGGCTGAAGCAAGAGAATCCCAAGTACAAAGCTAACCTCAGCAACTTAGCAAGGTCCTAAGCAACTTAGTGAGACCATGTCTCAAAATAAAAATGAAAATAAACAGGGCTGGTGTTGTGGTTCAATGCTTAAACACTCCTAGGTTTAATCACTGGTAATAAAAATCAAAACAAAACAAAAGAATCAGGATGCAAACCCAGATCAGCCTGACTCTAAAGACTCTCATGTAACCATTGTGCTATATTATATACAATTTATTATGTCATTGTCTTTAAATTGAGGAAAAGTCATTCAGAAATTAATAATTATCTATTGGGTCTCTATACTTGGCTTGAATAGCTATACCACCAGGATCAGTAATTGCTTACACAGCAATGATTATAACTGTGAAATAAATAAATAAAAGTCATGAAATATTCCTGTTCTCTGATCTTCCTTATGTGATCAAATCATTTTTGTACTGTGATGTATGTACCATGTTAAGTAAACCTTTTTGAAAACGACTCAAAGAAAATCTGCAAGAAGAGATCTAATTTAAGCACAGTAAGCATTTTAGCCTGCGGAGGTGACAGGCTACACCAGGATGTGGTAGTGGAAGTGTGGACTCAGGAGGCTAATTTAAATGAGACTATGAAGGCAAACACCAGATGAAGTTGGGTTTAGGCAGAATCACAGTTGCTGGGTGGGGGTAGTTACGAGAATGAGAGCAAAAGGGGAACATGAAAGAGGTGACTCCAGGGAAGAAATGACAATTGTTCCATGGTTGCTTTAGTTTTATGGACCACGGACTAAATACGTGAGTGCTGATATGTAGAACAGTGTGGACTAGGGACATGAAATTAAAGAAGAGAAAAGAAGCCACTAGAAAATGCAGGCCACTGAGCAAACAGAGGATTTTAGAGTTCAGGCTGGAGGCAGCTATATCAGCCAGCCCAGGAAACAGGCTCAGTTAAACAAGTAGCATGGAATGCCATGGAAACCAGCAAGCTCTGTTGGAGAAGGAAGTGGTGAATGGCATTAACTGATTCAGAGAAATATGCAAAATGAAGACAGAAAAATGGTCATTAGTTAACCCAATGACCTTTATGAGTTCAATATTTTGTATTCTTTGGAGAATGTTTTTAACATTGCGTGAATTGGAGTTTCATCTTGTGGATGTATGCAAAAGATGAATTGATAAATACTTCCCTATTCACACATGGACTTGAGCAAACATTCCTACATTTTTCTTGGAGTAGTTTTCAGCCAAATGCATTTAAAAAAAAAAAAAGTACTTTCCTGAATTCAGTCATTCAACCATGGCTCACAGGCAGAAAAGAGCACTTTTTTTTTTTTTTTTTTTGCCCCCAAATGAGTTGCTTTATCTTAGCTGTGTACCAAGTTTGTGTGTCATGCTTCTGCTTCTTAACATTGAGAGCTCAAATTTGCAAAGACATTCTGTTTTCTTAAGTTTCATTACATATCTTCCTCCTTCATTTGTGTTCATATCACCACAAATTAGCATCAGGGGACCAAGAAACTCTAGATACTGAGAAGAATTGACATTAAAAGGGGGCTTACTTTAAATAACTATGGTTTGACCTGAAAGAAAAAAAAAAAGTGTAATTAAAAGCATGCTCTCTCAAATTGCAATTGCATTAGTCCTGGAAAACATACTCTCTCCTTCCATTACTATAGTTCTTGCTAGAAGTTCAAAGAAATTCAAAGGGATCCTGGGAAGATGGTGGAAACACAGATTGCTGGATATATTGATCACATGGCTCTTTGTTTCCTTGGTTGTTTCAACCTTGAGTCAGTTTTTTACTTTAACTGGAAGTGAATCTGACTCGCTTAGGTACCATGAATTTTGATGCTTCCCATATTTAAACTGCATGACTGTGATATTTTACAAAAATATATTTTAGAGGTGGAACAAAATGATGCAGGATATTCCCTTTTCCAATCTTCCAAAAATATCATTGTTAAGCTGAAAGTCACACTGACATATGAGTATATATTTACCACTACAAAGACACCCATCATCTGACTTAGCATATTTAATTGGAAGATTTTAATTTAGAGAAAATGAAATTTATCAAACTGAAGTTTTGGAGAAAGTTATCAAAAAGAGAAATCTATAATTAACCATCAAAGTTTTGACAATCCATCACATTGGAAAATGGTCAGAGTTTTATGGAAATCCTGAGAGAAGACACTAATGAATGTATTCAGCCTGAGCAAGCTAAGAGAGATTTTATATTCCTCCAAAGTGAGGTAAATATTTTATTTGTCTTTGCCTAATATGCTTAATATAATGTTTTCTCATAGTGTGAATCTAATAAAAATTTGTAATATTAACAGAATCATGTAATGAGATCTAATTTATTTCATCTTCTAATTCTTCTGTTACATGGACTAGCAGAACAGAGTTTTATGAGCAATTTCAACAGCTTCCTTTATGGCAAATTTTCTGATATACTGTTTTTTTCTTTTTTCTGTTCCATCTTTATAAGCTCAGTTCTTGCTTTCTTCATTTTGGTTTGATGACTTGTACTGTCAAGTTGCTCAGATGCTTTAGAAACAGTAAATATCAATTGTTTTTAAGTAAACATTTCAGGTTTATATGCAACTGAAAAATCCATGCTAGTGCTGCTATGTTGGAAAGAAAGAAAGAGAGGGAGCAAGAGAAAGAGAGAAGGAAAAGAAAAGAAAAAATGACTTCTCCCCTACAGATTCAAAATCTGTGCCATAATATATTAAAAATTTTGCCTCAATCCCATCTGATTTTCAATACACATTTCTACAAGCTGCCCTTAAGGTTCACATTTGAACTGAATGTCATTGAATATATTTTGGCTTAGAAGTCTGATCTCTTTGGTGTTACTGCCAACTTTACCTACTTTCTCTCATTTATCAAATCCTGTTCTTTATGTATTTTTCTAATAATTTCTTAACTTCCTTGGAGCAGCAGAGCTGGCTTTTTTTCTTCTTCTCCTGTTACTTTGTTTTGGGGTCCATCTCCATTTGAGAAGAACAAGAAACTGCTGTGGATTGAGCTGCCACGCAGTCGAGCTATATCTCTCTGTGTGCACATTCTTACTACCTGAGCAGAGCCTTGGAAAATGCCTTCTCTTCAAGCAAAACTGAGATTGTCATGCTTAACAGAAAGTTCAAAAACAACTATTAACACTAGGTCTTAAAAATCTCTTAAGCAAGCATTTTTAAAATTTGTTCTCTTTGAGGTCATTAAAAGGTATTTAATCTGGGAATTAATTGCAAGAGATTCCCATCTGTCTTTACTACTTTGAGCCTTTTAGTTTTAAAAACTTGTGTACTGTAAAAGAATGAGATTCTGAAATTAAAACACAACTTTTGGAGATGTACATATAGACTTTTTTTTTTTGTCATCCTTATGGGTGTGAAGCAGAATCTAGTGATTATGATTTGCATATCCCTAATGATTAGTGATGATGAGCATCTTCATATATTTTTTAATTTATTTTTTCTAATTAGGTATACAAGACAGCAGAATGTATTTTGATTCATTGTACACAAATGGAGCACAACTTTTCATTTCTCTGGTTGTACACAATGTAGTGTCACACTATATGTGCAGTCATACATAACATGTAGACTCTTAAGACAGAAGCAACGACTTGTAGTGATATTGGCAAAAAACATTATTAAAAAGAAAGAAAAAAATCATTTTGACTAAGAAATGTTGTTAAACCTGTCTACTTGAATGATGTAAAATTGTCTTATTCTTCCAGTCACAGATATTATTCACAAAAGATGGATCATTGGGAAGACTAAAATTAATATTATGTTCATAAAGGTATGCACATGCTAATATGTTCTTTTATCTTTTAGGCACTTAATGGCATTTGAGAAGCATTTGAAGACTTCATACCTGAAATCGTATCTTCCTAAAAGTCAAGATTCAAGTAGGAAGAAATTAGGACACAATACCAGCATTATTTGCATGCATAAATGTTAAAATTTACACATTTTTGTATTGGAATCATAATGTGAGAAGAGTCCGTTTTTTAACCTCAGATCCCTAGCTTGATTAACCATAGCATTTCTGCCATTATTTCTCTTACACTCCAATATAAAGTGCACCTCATTCACATCAGCAAGAGAGCCCTTCATTTATGAGGTATGATTATTCAGTACTGAAAAATGAAAATAAACAAACATATTGTACCTGATGCTCCCTTCAACAGTCTCTATTAAGTAGGAAACTATAGTGATTAAAGATTAAAACTATAAGGCTCAGAGTTGGAAAATATAACATACTTCATTGTTGCTTCATTGAAATTGATAAATAATTATTGTTGCATGGTCAAACTTTTGATCAGAATATACAAACATTGACATCTAGTGTTTTCTGGAGCTCCTACTTGTGTTCAGCTTAAAATGAGTCTCTGAATTAACATATGCTTCCTAAACTAATCTGTGAAACGTGCACTACCCATGGTTTTCCTCGGCTCTTCAGTCCAATTTTTCATAATTAATAGTTGTGTGCTGAGAGCTGACAACATGATATTTATCTCCTAGAAGGTCAAACTTAAGTTTAATTCAAATTAAAATACAAAGAAGCATCGTTTGGCAAAGGTGAGGTTCACAGCTAAGGGAATTATAAGTATGTTAGAGTTTATGAATAATCACAGTACTGACTCACAATTGGGAACTGGATTTAAAAGTATTCACACTGAAAATTTATTTTTTAATTTAATATATAGGCAAAATAACCCAACTTATTACCTAGAGTAATCAGCCAATGCATTTATGTTCAATATAAACTTTACATTTCATAAATATTTCTTGTGTCTACTTGCAGAGAATAGGACAATGGATTGCCAGGTAATCTCTTCTATTATTATTTTAAAAATATTTTTTGACCTCTGTTTCCATCAATACTCTTCTAACTAATCGTCAGGTCACTGAAATCACAATAGTAAATGAAAGGAACATTTAGTTGCTTTCATTAATTCTCCATCTCACAAAAGGTAGCTGTCTACCTTCTAAATTATCTGTGCTTCTTATGTAGTGAAGAGAAGAAAAATTACTAACCTGGAGTTCTCCCAAAAGAGAAGTTTCCATTGAACAAATACTCCTAGGGTTTAAAATGTTTTCAGTTCTACCAAAGTAAAGCTGAAAAATGTAAGAACATTTAGGTTTCCAGAATAAGGCATAGGTACGCAAATTGCTTTATTAGTAACATTTAATACGTATGGTAGTGGTGTAGGTCTGTGGGAGAGTATTTGTCCAGCATGAGTGAGGCACTGGATTTGATTCCCACCACACACACGCGCGTGCACACACACACACACACAACACATATATACACACATCCAAGGCTCAGTAATCCCAGTAATTTGTTCATTGGAATGTACTTTGACATAAGTATTTTACCTTTTCAGGAAAAATGTTTTTTCCAAAATAAATTTAACTGTAGGTAACTTGAGTAGTACAGAATAATTATTGCAGAATAGTAACACTTTAAAGGACTACAGCAATGAAGTAGCTAGCATTCAATATTTCAGAAACTTGACACCATATAATAATTACAAAGAGTTAAGAAACGTCCTTATGAGTAATGTCAATAGCAGCATCAATCATTCCCTATTCTCTAAAGCAAGAAACAAAGTAAATTAACTATATAATCCAGAATATTCTACAAGCATGTATAGAAGTATTATATAAATATTATAAAATGTAAACTGAAGCATAGAAATACTGAGATTTCCAATAAGGAGAAAATTATCTTTAGTCAGCCAGCAGAGGAATAGTCACAACCTAGAGAACTTGTATTATGTTATGAAGTGGAAATGAGAAAACAATGAAATGAACACAATTTAAACAAAGAAAGTAGCTTGAAAAATAGGGCTCAGGAAAGGGGATGGTACTAGTTTGGGTGGTAGCAAGAAAGGGTGGGAGAGTAGAATACAGTAGCCATTTTTGTTTACCAATCTTAGAGAATCTTTTCTTGAGCTAGAGAATACTACGGACATTGAATGTTTTTCTATACTAAATTTTTTCACATTATATTTTTAAAATAAACTGATAGGCTTAGTGGTGGCAATAGTGTTCATGTTTAGAAAAATTTAATTTATGAAATACTTTATGCACTTATTCATAAAACTACAAATTTATATGTATTTTTGGATTATAAAAGAAAATACATGTGCTTTGTTGGTTAAGTTGAAATGTAAAACACATGAATATCAAATGTTTAAATATTCTCAGCCACAAAATAATCTAATAACAATTGGTATTTTTTGAATAATGGAAAGACTAATTAAAACAAAAGAGTGAGCTATATTCCTTGAGATTTATTCTGCTTTTGGAAAGGTATCAATAACAGCATATATGACTATCATTGAATTCAATCTGGTGTGGACATAGAACATATTAAACAGATGTATTATCTTCTAGGTGTAAGGTTTATAGAAGAAAAGATTATTTTCAATCTCATTTCCCTTGTAATTGAACAATTCCCTGTAAAGATAAATTTTTACTAAATTGCATCATGACATTTTCATGGCTTCAGTTTCCTTTAATGCCATCTCAAGTAAGAGCATGAAATATTCTGTTTTCTTCATCTCAGGGAAGCTGAGATCTTATGTCAAATTTCAACAGGTTAGAAATATCAAGAATGAAATTGACCCCCCAAAATTAAACAAAACGTAGGAGCACAATGCTTATTCCAAATTCTAAAGAGAACAAACAGCATCTTACATACATCGCTACAGGGAATCTAACACCAGTCTGCGTGGTTTTCCAGCAGGATGGTGCATTGTGAAAGAAGAGACACCATCAGACAGTACAGGTACTACATTTTCTCAGTTTTCATGAAAAGACAAATTTTATCATTTCCCCTAATGGGATCAATTAAAAAACTCTAAGTTTGGCCAGTATGGTCATCTTCTGTCAAACAAATATAATCATTATCTTTTGATCAGGTCAAGAGAATAGAAAATGAGATAGACTTTTGCTGTTTATTGCCAATTTTTTTGCCCTATTATATTACAGACAGAATATTTTACTGAAAAATAGGAATGCTTGTTTTATTTGTTTGTTAGTGCCTGTGTGTGTGTGTGTGTGTGTTGGCTGTTCAGCAAGGCAGTAGGGTAAAAATTTCTACTTAGTCTTCCTGGGATAAAAGTTTAAGAATCAAATATCCAAATCCCATTACTCTATTAGGCAGTGCCTAAAGGATGGCAGATGACATTGACTCACCAGTCCCTACGTGGCTTTGTTCTTCCTATTTCTCTATTCACACATTCTGTTATTTTTATTCGACAGACTCAATGTCTTCTAGTTCCCAAATAGTCTCATCCAAATAGCTTTGAATTTTTTATTCAGGTTAATGAAGCTTCTTTCAGAGCTTCACCCTGGACAATTAATAAGCTTGCCTTCTTCTCTGCATCCCACAGAAGAATCAACTTCTTTTTACATTTAATGATGAGTTTTTCCTCCTCCAGTTTTATTTTAGATCTTTTTTCTTTTAGTCCTGTCACTCACAGTTCTCTCTACAAGGCAAAGTTTTTGTAGATTACAGGGGTCAGGTCTCTTTAGCTCACTTTGTACAGCATCTAACCGTGATAAAAGCAGATATCTACTTCATAAATGTGTGATGCTGATGGCAACAACTGTGAGCAGGGGCCCGTGTTATTAATAATTCAGAGAACGAGAAAAATATGGGAAGCCTAGCAGTTAATGGGAAAAAAAAATCATCTATTTTTTATGGATCCCAAGTGAAGGAATCATTAGCATGCTAAGCTTATAAAAGTCAAAGCCTATACACATAACAAGATAATAACATAACTGCATAAATATAAAAGATTTTCCTTAGGTTAACTTCAGATGTATTAAAGGAAAGTCTCCTGAAGACATCAGATTTGTCTGTCCTTTCGGAACATTGAATGGTTAGGATAGCAGAGCCCTGAGAAATGGCAGAGATCTCTTAAACATTTCCTAATAAAGTTCTCACTGAAAACTTGAAACGTCTTTTACGTTTCCAAAATACTATTCAAACATTTAATTCCTTAAACCAGCTTGAATTTATCATTTCTCCTATGATTGTATTTGAAAGTTTTAATTAGCTCTTCCCTTACTCTTTTTATTTTAGGAAAGAAAAGACATTATCCTTTCTTCTCTTCCTGTCACAGCCCCTCCCTATCTCCCTCTTTTCCTTCCTTCCCTCCAGTGGCTTTAAAATATTTTAAACTGATTTGATCTACTGTGGCAATTTTCAGTTTTTTTACAAAGGCTTTTCCTCAGTCGGTGACCCCAAATTGAGAAGTAGTAAAGCCAAATCACAGGCCAGCAGCAGTATTCCTTCTGTTTCCTGCACACAAGCAGGGTTTGCTGGAGTGTGCTAGCCAGGTAAGAGACCACAGCTCAACAGAGAAGGCTCCAGGCTGTGTGCTGGGCTCAGGTTTGCTTCACAGATTTTCTTTTTGAGACCAGATTGAAATGATAGCATCCGCTCCAGAAAAGTGCTCCTCAGTAGATGTCAGAGGTCAGGAGTTGAGCCAAATATCTGCAGTACTTTCAAGTCTTAACTTGTATCGTATTCAACAATTTGCCAAAATTTCAACGAGGAAGCCCAACATCAACAGTGGCAAAGTACACTCTGCTGCCATTGGAGAGGGCAGGGGTTGACTTACTTCAACACACTCAATCTCTCTCAAAGTAGGATTGATTTTCCTTCACACGTTCTTATTTGGCACTCATTGTAGTAACCAAATTTTGAATATACTTTATTCATATGTATTAATAAGTTCAATTTTCGCATCTAACTGTAGCCGTGTTCAACAATGAAAGCATTGTAATGGTGTGATGGCCACTGCAGTGTGTAACTGGAAACTTTGAATCATACTTCACACCATAGAGAAAAATCCTCATTTCAAAAATATAAAAATAAAATTCTAGCATATATTAATTCAGAATTAAAAGACAAAAAGAGAAAGGAAACTAACATGATGAAGTGCTAGAGTTTTTATACTTAGTAAAGCAAATAAAAGAAACCTGGGCTTAGTGGTAGAGTGCTTGCATCCCAGAAAGGTGTGTACTGCATGCATGCTCTGGCTCCTATGTGAAAGCCGAAGCAGTCCACCTGAATATAGAAAAGGGGTTTGTAGAGACTGGAGTGGGCATAGGCAGGTTAGAATTGATTAGTAAGCTCTGTACACATGTATGACACTATCACATTTAAACTCATTAGTATGTACAATTAATAGATGTTAATCAAAAAGAAAAAAAATCCCAGAGCATTGTGCTCAATTATAGAAAAGAAGAAGTTTACTGTGAGATCTGAAAATTAAACACTGCCAACTTGTACCTTTAGGTACAAACAGCTAGAAATGCAGGAAAAACACAATAGAAACCTCAGCAATGGACAAAAAGCAAACAAATACAACATGTGTGCTAATGTAATAATAATAGTAATCCAGTACGGACAACTCTAACATGTTTGATGATTGCTTTCATTACTGAGGCAATCCTTCACTGCATGTCTCCCTAAACTGTAACCTAAGGCAACAACATAACCACAAGAGGGGGCGTCTTTGTTGTGTGGCAGTAGTGTTAACTGGTACTCTCAAAATGTCTGGTATGTAGTGTAGACTCTGAAATATTCGTTCAAGGAACAATTTAGTAATGAATAAATGAGTGAGTAAATGAATAATCATTTCACTCCATCACGGAGTTCTTAAGAAGGTAAAGGATACATTTAGGGCTAAAATTACAGAGGTTATGAGAAGCCAGAGGTTAATGCTGTGGTAGGGACTGGCTGCAGGGTGAGAGTGAGGAGTCTCTGATCATCTTAACAAAAAAGACATTTTTTTGTTTTTACCTTAAGAGCTATGCAGAGGTAGGAAGACGAAGTATGTAATTCTTAAAATATGGGGAGTTGGTTAGGATGTTCACATAAAGCAGAATGATCTGAAAGAAAATTGAAGCAGCTGTCAAGGAATCTGGAAAAAGTAAACACAGATACTTGTTAGAAGAAGACAATCTTTATATTTGTATTAATATGTGTGATTTTCTATAAGGAATACCACAGGCTGTGTGGCTTAAATAATAAACTTATCTCAGAGTTCTCGAGGGTAAAATTTGCTTCCTACCTGGCAGATAACTGCCATCTTGCTCTTTTCTCATGTAGTGGAGAGAGAACAATAAGCTCTTGGATGTCTCTTTTTATATAACCCTAATCATATCAGACCAGGGCCTTACCCTCATGACCTCATCTAACCTTCATGATGTCCCAAAGACCCCATCTCCAAATATCATGTTAGGTATTAGGGCTTACATATATAAGTTTTGAAAGGGACACAAATATTGAGCCCATAGTAATAGTATTCCCAAATCTACTTAGTCTCCTGTTACTCTTACAAATTTTTTAACTACTTCAACACAGTCTTTTTTGTTATGTATCCACAATGTCCATATACTGCACATTATAAGTTCCTTACATGCTTGATTCTTCTTTTCTATTGATTTTACTGATGCATGCAGTATGTGGTTTATTTGCTCATTTACTTTTGTGATCTGTTATTTGTCTGAGCTCATATTCCTTGAAATTTCACCTGGAGGAATTCTATGAATCTTGCTCTTCCAGGGAGTATATGTGTTCTTTCTGCTCAAGTTCCAGGATCACTACTATCTATGACTCCTTCTCATTTAATTCTCACTCTGGAATTTTTTTATATTCCACAGGTAGAATATATGAGTCACATATCTGCATGAAGGTTGGACACTTACGGTCACAATATTGTAATGCAGATTTTTCCCTCTACCTAGATTTCAGCTGGAAAAGGCTAATTTTCATACCATCTCCCTTTAGTGTTTGGGTTTATTTTCCAGCACATGCTTGGTGGGCTTTGCTTTCAGGGAGTAGCCACTCTGTGCGTTACCTCTGTCAAGTTGCCTGTTTTAAGTGGGTCATGAGCGTTGTCAACTGCCCCATCTTGCAGGCTCTTACGTAAGATCTAAGACACTGGAAGTCCATAGATGACCCCAGGAGTAATCAGTGTCAGTGACTACTTATTTCTCTGCAATTAACCTAATGGTATTTTCCTTTGATAAAATTTCTTTGACTTTTTATAATTCTCCTGGGCTTTCAGATTTATAAAACTAGGAAATTTTTTTTCAGAATAAGAAGTTAGTCATATTTCTAGATATGAAAAATTGTTACTAACTCATCATATATGCTGTTCTCATTCCTGAAAGACTAAATAATTATGCATCTCAAGTTTATTCATGCAGAAGAAAGTATTTCACAAACCCATCATATTGAATGACAGTATTTTTCAACGTCTTTGGCCATACATGGAATTTGTAGGCTCTATTAGTAAAATGGCATACTTAATTTTAAAAAGAGAAAGCCACTCTGTGGGTACATGTTTTTCTCTTGGACATTTGAAAATGAAGTTTTCTGATTTTAGGTGAGAAGTCGAAGCCATATTGTATAGCTCTACCTGCCCAACCCCCTCCAAAGAATTGGAAGAAAACAGCCCTGAATTTCCTGAATTCTTATAACTTTACAAAGAAGAATAAATTGGAAAGAAATTCAGCTTTTATAGTAGAAAACTTTCTACTGCCCCTACCCAATTCATATTCCTCAGCACTCCCCAATTTAGCCTTTTATCTGTCCTAGCAATATTAAAACACATTTTGCTTAGGGAAAAAAAAACTGTTCTATCAATAATAATGTCTGTCTCAAAGTGGGAAGAAAATAAGAATGGAGAAAGGAAGTTACAGAGGCAAGATAGGAAGAAAATAGGAAATTATATAGAGGAAAACGTACTTTTTTCCTTTCTCAAAGTATGAGGGCAATGATAAAAGGTTCACATATACATGGTTCATATTTGTTATGCTATATTAAAAATTCCTCTTAGGAGGGAAATGCCTGTATATAGGAATACTAATACAAAGTATTACTAATAAAAGACAGAATGAACACATTTTAGTTTCGACGATGGTGTTACAGTTTAGATGTGAGGTGTCCCCCAAAAGCTCATGTGTAAGACAATGCAAGAAGGCTTAGAGGTGAAATGATTGTGTTATGAGAGACTTAGCCCACCTAGTGAATTAATTCCCCCACGGGATTAACTGAGTGGTAACAGAAGGCAGGTAGGGTGTAGCTGAGGAGGTGGGTCCCTAGGGATGTGCCTTTGGTGGGTTTATTTTTTACCTGGCAAGTGGAATCTCTCTCTCTGCTTCCTGGTGTGTTCCCTGAGACACCTAGTTTCCTCTGCCACATTCTTCTGCCATGATGCTGTTTCACCTCAGGTCCGAAGAATAGATTCAGCTGTCTATACACTGAGACCTTTGAAACCATGAGCCCCCAAATAAATGTTTCCTGCTAAAATTGTTCTTGTCAGGTCTTTCGGTCACAGCAGAGAAAAAGCTGACTAAAACAGGTGGTGTACCGCATAAAAACACTTGAACTCTAGGTAAGCAAATTTGATTCAAAGACATAATTGTAGAGATGAGCTTGTGTTGTGCATAACTTCCCCTCCTGATGAAACATTATGTCAGATTAACATCCTGGATAGTATGGGTGCTGATTCCTGTTGCATATTGCTTACGTACATATCTGTGATCTCACTTCAAGGAAGATAAACTCTCATATCTGAAAAAGAAAACCTATAGAAAAGTTTCTCAAAATGTGATCTTATGTAAGGCTCCCAGGTATCTAAGTTCTAGGTAAACTGGTCTTCAGATATTAGACTCAGAGGTGCCAAAACCACTGGACCCAAAATGCACAGGAAGTACCCCATCAGGAGTCAAGGAACAAATACTGGGTAAAAAGCCAGGATTTGTTAAAAAGTGCAATCTAATTGATAAAGACAATGCTTCTTAAAAAGTGCTTTATACATGTATTATCAATTGCCCGCAGGTAAAAAAGCAAGTCTCAAAATAATTGCTCGAGAGCTCTGAAAGCAATCTGTGAGAGAATGCTCCTAACACAAAGAGAAAACAAAGGATTTAAGTGCGCTCTGGCTTGTCAAGATCATTAATATTCAGAAAATTCATGGCCGTAATTCATTAATCCATTTATCACATTTTGATGAACCTATTGTGCATCAGACACCATGTTAGATGCTGAGATAAATCGACAGGGAAGACATACACAGCCCAGACCCTCCTAGAGCTTACGCCCATCGACAATGGTGTCGATAGAATCAAAGCATTGATAAGTAGCTTCTGTTTACTCACTGATCCTGGACAAGTGCAGGGAGAGGATTGTTCCTAGTACAGGAGGCCAGATGCACGAACGTGCAAGGAAAGATAGGCCTGGCCCGGGATGTGGAGGAAGACATCAGAGCTCCAACAGGAGAACGCTAGCTGCTGATTCCCTATGAACATTCAAGGGTCTAGACCACGGGTGTGGCTAGGGTATTAGAGGTAAACTGTACATTAAAACAGTGGAGTTAAATTTGAAAAGACTGAGATTACTATTTGAGAAGCGGGACTTGGAAAATACATAAAGAAAGGGAAATATTTCACTGACATCTTTCTTTTTGGAAGGAGGGTTCTTATTACCACAAGTATTTGCGATTTTCTCAAATGTGTAAGTTTGATTTATCTGTAAATGTGCATAAGCTGATCAGCTAAGTGTTGATAATGCTGAAAACACATACTGGCCATAGACAATACAGTGGAAATAGGAGTCAAGGAAGGGAGGCTCTTTTGGGGATGAGAGGGATGTTGACTTTTGTATTATAAATCTGAAAGGTATCCTTGAATGAGAGGCTCCTGGGTAAGGAAGAGGTTGCTTTAAGGTACACTTCAACATAACGCTCAACAAACACCAAAGAGGGATTTTAACTTCTCCATTCAGAGCCATAGAATTTTCCCCCTGGCATTTTATACAGCTTTTCTTTGGAAACTTACTGCACCTGCTCCACCCGTAAGCACGGGTGGAGCAAATATTTACAATATGGACATTTTTTTAAAAAATAATGTTTTTTTTTTTTTTCTTGCAAAGACTTTTTTGGGTAAGTAAAGAGGGAAATTTTAAAATCAATTTGAAACAAAACAGTAAATGACATTATGTAGAACCTCAACTATTAATAGACAATACACACACACAAATGAATCAACAGTAATTAATTATGGTAGAATAGGATCCAGAGTACACCTCACAGGACAGGAGGGCTCTCAAAAGAGCTATGAGGTGCCTTAGTTGCTCACCTGAACCCTGGAGACAGAGAGCCACAGATCAAGTCAATTCAACGGAATGTGCTCTTGGGGAATCCAGATGTTCTGCCTCTGCCTTAGTTTCCTTCCATAATAACAAAAATAAAACAATAACTTGGAAACCAAGTTAAAAGTTTGAACTGATAAAATTTTTTTTCATAGTAAATCCTCATTCTGCTATGACTATTGATTAAAGCCACATGAGGAAACACTGAAAATTTACTGTTTTGATTATGTTGTTAAATGATATCCCAGGTGCCTATCAAAGAGCCCAAGTATAGCAGGCGCTACATAGTATTTGTTAAATTACCATTTACCAAGACACATAAATCAGGCATGAACCCAAATGCCACTAGCCAAAGAATTTTCTAGAGTTGCATCTTAAACCTCCCAATTATGACTGTAAATTTTGAAGACAATCTTGCTATGAAATCATCTTCTTTGCTGATAGTGACACTAACTAATTCATTTTGCCAGCCCAGTGTCTCCTTTCAACGTCATTACTCCATATGAAACACCCAAGGCCATTATTTTGTCAAAATAATGAAAATAAAGAATTTGTGCCAGCCAGGCGCGGCAATGCATGCCTGTAATCCCAGAACTTTGGGAGACTGAGACAGGAGAATTGAGAGTTCAAAGCCAGCCTCAGCAACGGCGAGGCACTAAGCAACTCAGTGAGACCCTGTCTCTACATAAAACACAAAATAGGGCTGGGGATGTGGCTCAGTGGTCAAGTACTCCTGAGTTAGTTCAATCCCTAGTACCAAAAAAAAAAAAAAAAAGAATTGTGCCTTTGAACATATCTGCTCAAAGGTTCTGTAATCTCACATGTTTAGAACACATTAACTAATTGTATATAGTTTCTTTCATTAATTCCAGAATGTAGGGTTCAGGTAATAATTTTCTTTTTCTCAGGTTGGAAAACCCATGTTTATAAACAATATAAAGGTGTCCTGTACAACATAACCCAAGTGTAGCATACCTGTTAAAGGTACTCCCTTGCTACAAACACATCTAAGGCAATGGAGGGAGAGCAAGCATTGCCTTCAGCGGGGAGGTCCACCATGGTTGACATTGTAGATGCCATGTCTTAAATGTTCTCTTCAAAAGACCTTCTGTGCTCTGCACTCCTATGCACTGGCTCAGTGTTTTCCTGTTATTTCTGAAGTCAGCACTCACAGCCAGCTCCAGCATCTGCAGTTAACCTGAGTCCAGTCTTGAGGACATTTCTTTGGCCCTCTGTGCACAAGCTCCGACTCTTCAGGAGCAAATGTGACAGCTGCATCATCCCTGGCTGTCAGCTGTCCTCATGCTTCCTGCCCAGCAAACTAATGTTTTGACAAACACTGTGCTGGGGTTGTCTGGGCACCAAGTCCACACTATCTTGTCACTAGTTGTTAAGTATGGCTTCAAGAGGGCACCTGATGCACGTTTCAGTGAATGTCATCTGTGCCAGGTCCAAATCTTGCAGTTCTATAAGGATGGTTTGGCATCATTCCTGCTGCCTGGTCTTTTAATTTAAATCGAAACTTAAATCAGCGTTTGTTTCAGAGTCGGCTTGTCAGTCTCCCAAAGGATTGGCTTGCCAGTCATTCTCCTCAACTAACCTGCCCTATCGCATGGCTGTGACTTGCAGGCAGCTCTGACTCAGCGCCTGTGCTAATGGAAATCCAAGAGAGTCTTCTTACTCTTAAGTAGCAAAAATGCACAGAACAACTCCAAGAAAGGAGCCAGAATGGTATTAAGCATAAAAGAAGGCATTTCATGTAAAAATGGCTGGATCGAGTCTTTACCAAGAATCAATTTTACACAACATATCAATATTGGAACCCAGAAAAAAGAATTTAAGTTATTCTTTTGTTGTTGGGCAAATGGCTAGTAATCTAGTTGCTTTATGCTCATGTTTTCTAAAGTCACACATGTGTAGGGAATCTGATGGTCAGAGATGGATTTTGACAGGAAGAATCACACCAACTACATGGATTTCAATTTCCAGGACTGGTCAACAAGTGACAACAATCACAGTTAAACTTATATTTCTTTTGTCCTGATGTTTCTACTAGGAAAAAGAGAGAGGAATATCTTTCCGGAAAAGAACCAATCAGAAAAGTAGGCAGCGCCTGGTAAGCTTATGGCTAGGGAGACCTGATAATGATGAGTCACAACTATTAGCAAGATAAATGAAGCAGTGAGGAGGAGTCTGCGTCTTGCTCAATCTTAAGGGTTTTGTCTCGTATTTTTTCAGCATTTCTCATGCCTGCCTCACCATGCTATTAGTGGTATTATTACAGCTCTACCACCCATTCTGTCCATATCTGTGAGTGTGTGTGTCTGTGTACGCACATTTACAATCTGTCTTTAGTGGGTAAAACCGAACCATGCTCACTGGCCAGGGAACTGGCCAAGTAAGCTGACCTGTGACTTTAGGGAAGGACACAGCTGTGAATCACTGTGAATAAGGGATATATTGGGGAAGGTTGGTAGGTGCTGGCACCTGGGTCAACAGGGGGTCAAGAAAAACATTTCCAAAGTTAAAATTTCTAAATGCTAATAAAATTTGTAAATACTAGCTTAATTATAAAAGTTATATGAACATTTGCTTAATAAAAATACTAATGCTCTCTTGTTAGCCACAATCTTAAAAAGAGGTTTCAGAAGTAGCATGCTCTATGCAGACCATTTCCATAGTAAAAGACAACTATCTCCAGAGGAAAATAAAATGGTATTCATCTGAATTTAGACAGCATTATTCCTTATTTGTAAAACAGGAAAAATGGTAATGGTTAAACACAGATGTAATAGGAAATATTTGGTGACAAGAAGAGTGATTATATCATATGCAGAGCAAAAGAACGGAGCAAATTAGACCCCTAGTGAATGGTAGGTAGTTGGTGCTATTAGCATGCTTAGTACTTACTTATTTTTATGTATCTGTTTGGTGACTTTTCTTTGGAAACAGTTGCTACTAGAGACTATGCAGAAGGGGTTGTAGTATATTTCAAGAATTTGGAAAATAAGAAAGTCTCATTTAACTTACAAAACTGTACAGTGAATTACATTAAGAACAATCATTGAGAGTCAAAGTGTCTTATTCACAGAGCTTTGTTCATGGCAGGTGAGCTTTCTAGATTACATAACTTATTTTTCCCCCATTGCTGCCTGTACCTACATATGTATGAATAATATAAGAGATGAAGTCCAAGTGATAATCCATTTTTCATCTTTTAATGCATTGTGTCCTCCCTTCCATAGACTTTGAGACTTAGTCCTTTAGCCTTTGATATAATCCAAATGCCATCAGTGTTCTGTTCTTTCAATGATGCTTATTACGGAGAAAATTTGGTTCCAGCTTCCAACAGCAAGTCACTACTATGAATCATCACCACATCTGAATCTGCGATTAAAAATCAAGGGGCTGGGGATATAGCTCAGTTGGTAGAGTGCTTGCCTCACATGCACAAGGCCCTGGGTTCAATCCCTAGCACCACCACCAAAAAAAAAATCAAGAACATTTAAAAAATATTTTTAAACTCTATATTTATAATTATTTCCAAATCTTAAAACAGCATGCTGATAACTTTTAGTCTGTCTAGGAATGATGGGAGAGTAGAAACAAGTTCTTTTTTAAATTTTTTTATTTAATCCACAATCTGTAGCAAAAGTCTTTTAAGCTTTTGCTGATCTGGAAAGTTCATCTTAAAAAAAATTCCATGGCTTCCCCTTGTCAAAATAATGAAGGTTTTAGATTTTCTCTAAAGCTAATATCACCTATTGGCAAGAAAAAGGAATTATGAGGCACATTAAACAAGAGAGAATTTTACCATCTATGAAAAGATTAACCTAATTATAAATTCAATTTATAAAGTCTAATGTCACTGAGAGATATTTTAGCTCTAGACTTTCAGTATGGCAATATGCTTAGTTCTAATTTAAATTGACCGAGTCTCCACTGACAAGGGAGGACACTTACGCTATAGAAAGCAGATGCAGCTTAGCTAATATTCTAAGTCCTTTCACCTTTTTTTCCCTTGAAAAATCTTCATTGTTGTGTTTAAAGAGATTTTTATACCCTTTCTAATGTGACAAAAAGCGTCCCTCTATTTCTAACAATTGGGAAACATAGAACTATTGAAAAATATAAAAGCAAACAGAGAATTCTCCTCCCTTTGGCCTCAGATTGCAGACCTCCTTCTTTCTGCACCCCTCCCCTAAAGTCACAGCAAATATCAAAGCAGTTCTACAGGTGGTTAGAATAACATGTGTGCAGACAGTATAATCCTGCAGGCCACAGGGCCAGTGTGTCCTTGAAGATACTTCAGAGTCCCAATATCTGGAGTTTTCAAAAACTTCATCCCAGAAATAAAATCACCAAGGGGAAAGGGAGGATGTTATATTCTGCTTCTTTTTCTAGTCCTACTCTGAATCATTTTCCATTTCTATTCTTAAATCCTGTATCACTGAAATACTTTGCTTGGATGAAGACTGAATGTGGCTGCATCTCGGATAAAGACAACATCTGTTCCAAGAGCAGTTAAGAGGAGCCTGGGACTGAAGCACAAAACAGCATCTCTCTTAACACTCCATTTTTTAAAAATGTCAGATGTTTCAATTTCTTGGAACAAATTCCAAAAGTAAAATGGGCAGAGAAAGAATTCCTTTCCATCATCACATGAATTTTTACTAGAATGAACCTAGAAAAGAAATAACATTTTTCAGGAGGTTATTTAGTCATTTATTAAGTGACTGCTAGAATAAAAAACTGCAGGTTTTATCCATTTCTTATTACTGAATCTTCTATTATTTCCCATTTAAATAAGTGATCCAATAATATAATATTCTCCCCTCCCCCAAAAAAGTTGACAGGGAGAGTGTGCTAACAATAATTATGTCAAGACCATGCGAGGGCTACCCTGGGCCAGCTGGAGTAAGCTTGTATACAGTGTGTGGTTCTCCTGATTTTGAGAAACAAAATGATCTGGTGGTAAGATGCATACAAGGAAATGGCCCAGATCTAAAAGATCACGTAGCTGCTGTAGGCATAGCTGGCTAAGGCTGTAACCAAAGCTCTTCAGAGAATGCCCATGAAACTCCTTCTAGCAAGATGTATAATCTTCAAGGAGACAATTGGGGATTCTTCATTTGTCTGCATAAACTATCCTCAATCAAGATAATATATGAAGAAAAGAGTCTTCTTGCCTGAAGAGAGGTCAATTCTCTCTGGTTTTACATTTCTAATATGGACTATGATTTTCAAAGAGAACAAAACAAGATATCATCTCAGTAATAGCTTTCAAGTACAGCCTGCCTTTCCCAGGGGAGTTCAAAAAAATATAAGTACTTCCCATGAATGTATTATTTGAGACCAATGATTCTCAGAGCATTCATTTTCTACTTCCTTACATGTACTTCTCTCCAGATTGAGCAGTAAAACTTCAGCAGAGAAGAAAGTCTTTACCTGTAACTGCATTAGCTAGGGATAACAGTTGATAATTTTTTTTGAATCAAAAATGTACCATTAAGCAAAGAGTTTAGTTAGAGGAAAGGAATATTTTAGAAATACATTGAATTTAGAAATGCTTCTTGTCTCAACCAAATTCAGCTAAATTTTAAAAAGGCCATGAGTACTGCCACAGGACAGAAAAATTATAGCAAGTAATTTTCAGAACAGTCCATTGAGAGTCACATCTTGATTATTGGCATGTATCTATGCAGAAGCAAAACATAAATGGTAATACTAAGAACTCTATATGTCTCTCTATATGAGGTGTGTATGTGTACACATATATATAAGCAATATATATGTGTATATATATATTTACATATTCACATATCTATATGCCTACATAGTGCTTTCTTGGAAGAATTATAGATAGAAAATTAATTTTGAAATAAAAGACCTGAAAATTAGTTTTGAAATAAAGGATAGACAATGAGAGCATCAATAGGAAGATGTCCTTCTGAAGGTATAACAATATTCACAGGTTATGTGTACATGGTTGAATTTTTAGTCAGACTTCATTGTTCAATCATCAACATACAGTATACTCCATAGCTAGAGGACATTTTATTTTCTTAAAAAAATTATTTGGTCAACTTTTTGTAATCCTGTGTTGAAAAGCCCCTTCAAGCATCATCCTGTCTACGAATGAATGGTGATGTTTCTAGTAATTGACACTATTTTCTTCTTTTAGGCGTGGTTGCCTGCTTCAGGAAGGGTGCACCAACAGGTCCCTTTCTTCTTTGGCCAAAAATCTGTATATTCATGTAGTTTCCAGAAATTTTGAAAAGTTAATTCTATTGTGTTATAATTTTCACTTTTTCATTTGTTCAGTCACATACCAACGAGGGTGCCAAGCAGGTACTTAAAAAAAATGTTCCCCACGGGATCCATTAATAGTTTTGTGGGAGAAGTTCACTTGATCAATGCAATATTTAGTTGGTCCTCCTGGAGGTGGTGATTCTTTTCATAATTCCACATAGAATAAAAGAGCAGTAGCAGCTTCCAACTGCTTCAGCTACCTGGTAGCAAGAGGCATAAGTGGTGTTGACTGGCTGATATTTTTGTGCAGATGGTAAGTGCCCAAGCCCCAAAAGCATGGATAAAAATCATTTGCTTTCAGAGAAACACATTCCCTATCTGCTGATGATTTTCCCTAGAAAAGAATCCTAGGCTTATTTTATAGTTCCTTCTTTGTTTTATGATAATAGTAATGTCTATGAAGCAAATTAAATAAAGTTCTGATCTTCTAAGTGTAGGAAAATGTGCTCAATTGAAACATCCAAGCACCCCTTGCTAGTTGATAAGGACATTTCCATGATTACAGAATGTATACATGTCTTTTTACATCTCTTTACTGAAATTTCTGTTTTCTCTCATCCTCACTCTGATATGCCTTTCTGAATCTCACAATCTCTTTCTTCCTCTGTTGCCATCTAAGGGAGTGATTTGGTGCATGTATTTTCAGTTTTAGATTTCTGTTTGAAGTGACTGTCAAGGCATGGCATTTTCTGTAAGTAATATCACTGAAAATGCATAGCAGAGACTTCACCCTGAAATGGAGGAACCAGGTTCTTGTCCTGGATTCTTCCCATGGAGCTTGATCTCATGCAGGTTGCTCTTAAGGTCCCTTAAATTCTGTTTGCTCATTTGTTCAATAGACAAACTGCTGCCCACTTCATGAGGAGTAAGAGAAACGAGATAATTTACATGAAGTCCCTTATTATCATGCCTGAAACATAGTAAATGCTCAGTTAGCTCACGTGATTAATGGTGAAAGTGCAAGCCTCTAAGGTGAAAACTTGTAGCCTCCAAATGTTAGTGATTCTGGGGTCTGGTGGTCACCCCAGAAGCACCAGCCTTCTGGGTTGCTGTGATGAATTCATTCTTATTCTAGTCCTTGTTTCCTGTGTGCTTTCATTCAAGCACTCGGGGCCACTGCCAGAAATGTCTGAGAAAACAGGACAGTGGAGGTGGCTGGCAAGGGGAAAGCATGTTTTTCTTTTTTGTCTAAACACATTCTTAAAACCCCCTTATGACTCAGACCTCAATAAAGTGTTTCATCCTAACTTCTCAGCATTACCTACTCAGGATTTTATCTTCGATTTCCTTCTGACTGTTGTTCCAGTTCCCCAATGGGGAAACTCACCCTCTGAGTTTTCCTCTGAAGCCAGGATGGATGTTTAGACCCTCCCTGACATGAGCAGCACTCCTGCGCTGTTCAGAAGCTGGAAGCTCCCTGTGGCTTTATCCTTGGCAAGAACTCTGCCACGGAAAGATTTATCTTCTAATCACAGCTCTTTCTGCTCAACTTGAACCTTGGACAAAAAAATAATAATGATTCTTTATATTCACCAGCTTCCTGCTTCAAGCTGATAAGCAGCATACTGAGGAATTAATTTCAGAAGGAGCAGCATGTAAACATTGTAAATCTGATGCGGTAAGGGCTCAGGCTTGTCATTCTGCCTGACTTCACGGCACTCTCCTGAGAGCAGCACCTCGCAGTGTTAATTTCAAATGCGGATATTAGTCTGGTTTACAATAGCAGCTTGTTTCCCATATTGAACCCCCTCATTCATAACTAACTAAGGGTATTCCCAGATAACATCATGGTCTTTACCACAGAACAAAACCAATGAATACTGTGCTCCAGTCTCCGTCTTCTCCTGGCCCCAAACTGTGGAAAAGTAAGAAAGAATTAAAATTTTTCAAAGCTTGACATCATGTTTTTTGACACTCTCCTAAGTGTTCTCTTTCTTTTTCTTTCCCTCCCTCCCTCCCTCCCTCCTTCCTCTCTCTTTCTTTCTTTCTTTCTTTCTTTTTTTCTTTCTTTCTTTCTTTTTTGTAAAAAGGATGGAACCCAGGAGCACTTAACCACTGAGCCATATCCCAGCCCTTTTTATATTTTATTTAGAGAAAAGATCTCACTAATTTGCTTAGGGTCTTGCTAAATTTCTGAGGCTGGCTTTGAACTTGTGATCCTCCTGCCTAAGCCTCCCAAGTCTCTGGGATTACAAACATGTTTTGCTGCAGCCAGCTTCTAAATTTCTTGAACTGGCTCTTACATTTGTTTTCCTCAGTCTACATTCAATAGTCTATTTCTTATTTTATTAAAATCAGATTTCACTAAAATATATTATTTTTAGGAAAAAATATTAATAGGATTTCAAGAGTGACTATTGACTAGGATAGCCATGAAAAAAAGACTGATGATGATTTCTATTTTCTTGAAGTCAAAGCAAAATAATTTATATAGAAATAAATATCCATTTGTTATTTTCATTTTTAAATAGTATTTTGTTGTTTTTAGTATCCTTATCAATTTTTGCAGCAGATATTTGAGTTCTAGGGTTTACTATTAACTTTCAAATCTAAATCATCAGTCCAGTTATAAAGCTAAGAATCTCATATCAAATCACCTCGTAGACCTCTCCACTGAGATGGGAAATTGGCATCTCAAACTCAAGAAGTTAATACAGTGATGGCTAACAGACAGACATGAGCACAGGGATTTAAGATTAAGGGGGTAACTCTATAAAGTAGCCTACTGTGCTTACCCCACATGCATTCTTTCAAGAAAGAAATTTGCCTGCAGCTCAGCCCTGCTCATCTTAAGTCAATAGGATATATTTCATTCCTTAGGAAATAGCCTGTTATCTGCAGGAAAAATGCAGGTCTCCAAAGTCTCCGCCTTGTCAATAGGAATAATACAAATTACCATGAAGGCCTGCAGCAGTGCCTGGCTTTTTGTGACCTTACAGAGACCAGAGTTCTGAACTTAGGTAGATAGTATAACTCCCTCCTGTAAACTAAACTCTATAAACACAATTTCCTTTTAGAAATGGTCAGTGTGGGCCAAAATGACCCACAGTTGGCTTGAATCATTACCATGTCATTATAATAGTAAAATCTCCCATCCAGGGGATAAGACCGTATGCAGTGGGGTCTTGATAGTCTGATGCAATCCTGATGTCAGTCAAAAGTCTAGAAGTGGACGTGAATGGGACTCTCTGGAAACTTCCCTGGGACCCCAATGAAACTGGAGGGCAGGAGAAGTTCACTGTCTTCCTCTCTGAAGGACCCACTCTCTCCCTTGAAAAAGTCATATTTTTCCTTTTGCAATCCTTTCTAAAAAGTTCAAGACTGCTATTCTAAGCAGCATGTATGGAATCTTTTCAGCATGATTCAAGAATTGGTGAGAGAAGACATATGTCGTCTCTTCAACTACATTGCTCTGTCACAAACAGTATTCATGTTCAGATTATACTATCTACTATCATTCTGCCTCTGTTTCTTTTTCCTACTTAATAGTAACATCCCCCACCCACTGAAATTGAAACAATTACTCAAACTGTTAATTAAGATGCACTTATACAAGTCACCACATCTTACTTGGGCCCAGTGGTGAATGTCTGTAATCCCAGAGGGTTGGGAGGCTGAAGCAAGAGGATCAAAAGTTCAAAGCCAGCCTCAGCAAGTTAGTGAGGCCCTACACAACTCAGTGAGACTCTATCTCTAAATAAAAAAAGGGTTGAGGATATGGCTCAGTGGTTAAGCACCCCTGAGTCCAATCCCCCCCCCCAAAAGTCACCATGTCTTCCTTATTGTAAACATGAATAACCATTGAGGCCATTACTTTCATCCTTTAGCCACTACCTCTAGAAGAGATTCCATCATATATAGTGTGGACATATTGGGTTTTTTTTTGCTGCGGTGACCAAACGACCTGACAGGAACAATTTTAGAGGAAGAAAAGTTCACAATATTTTGAACTTGTTCCACTTGCATCTCTAAACTTTTCAAAACTTCTCCCACACAATCCAGAAAACTCCAAGAGCTTCTGAATCACATGGTCAGGTTAGTTAGAGCAACAACCCCACTCCTGGTAGAAATTTCTGTTTCAGTCAGCTTCTTCACTGCTGTGACCAAAAGACATAAAAAGAACAATTTTAGAGGAGAAACAGTTTATTTGAACTCATAGTTTCAGAGTTCTTAGCCCATAGATGACAGGTTCCATTGCTCTGGGCCCAAGGTGAGGCAGAACATAATAAAGGAAGGGAAAGTAGCTCAGGACATGGCAACAAGGAAGCAGAGAGAGGGTTCCATTGATCAGGGACAAAATATATACTCCAAAGACATGTCTCCAGTGACTTACCTCCTCCAACAACATCCTAACCATCTACAGTCACCATCTAGCATTAAACCATTAATTAGGTCATGACCTTCATAACCTATCATTTTGCTTCTGAATGCTCTTACATTGTCTCACACATGAGCTTTGGGGGTCATATAATATGTACACCAAAACAACATAAAATCTCTCAAATGATCTCATTCTACCATTTATTTTTTTCCTCTAAATTGAAAACAGTGATCTCTCTATAAAATAAAACAATGTGCCATTTTATTTTTGAGATACAGTCATATATGGAGAACACAAAACAGAGTTTGACAGAGAATGGCTATCACATAAATATTTGTCAGACATAATGTAGTATATTAAGGCATTTTAATATTTATTGCCAGTCATAGAGAATTATTGGTGTGTTTAAATAATCTTCTTATTCCATGTAGAAGAGTATATGAATTAGAGGTGGGTGAACATGAAGAGAAGAATGGCAGTTTAGAAACTCAGACATAGAACCAGGACTTTCATGACAGGTTTCTGAATATGACACATAGAAATGATGTAATGGGGGTGACCTTGGCCTGTTTGAGTTGGCAATTAGCTTACAGACACCAGAAACTTAATTCTTATAGTCTGGGAGGCTAAAAAGTCCATCATCAAGAGGCTAGAAGATTGAGGACATGGTAAGGGTCTGCTTTCTTGTTCATAGGGGGTGCCTTCTAAGTGTGTCCTCACATGGTGGCAAAGGAGAACTAGCTTTCTGTGGTCTCTTTCTTAAGGGCACTAATCCAACCATATGGGCTCCACCCTCACGATCACCTCCCATAGGCCCTACAACTATTGCTATCAACTCAGTGATTAAGTTTCAGTACATGGATTTTGGGGAAATGAAAATATTTAAACCATAGCAGAGGTGAACAGGCAGAGAGCTTTTGAAAAATAAGAAGAAAATAATAATTGGACTTAAAAATGTTTTCTTCAAAATCATATGAGACAAATTTATATGGTGGCAAAGAACAACAGATGAAATAGCCTTATAAATGTCAAGATTTAAGAAAAAAAATAAGGAAAACAATAGTGGTGGTAGTAACAATTGCTATTTTTAAAATATTGTGACAATGCATTTACATATACCCTCACATATAATATAAAAGCAAAGCTGTAGCATATTTGGAAAATTGGAATAAATTCAGGATGAAATGGACTTCAAAGAAAAGGAAGTTGAAAGACTCAGATACAAACTGAGATAATAAAAGCAAACACTGTAGGAGCACATAGACTAAACATCACTTATTTGTAACCTAATATCACCAATTGTTTAAAGAGAAACTATTTTACCCAGTACTAGTAGGGGGTGGATAAAAGGTTGGATTTAAAACATATTCAAAATTTGGAATACATCTTGTCAGTAATAGGGACATATTGGAGGTTGGCTTAGAAAGTGGGGAAATTAATGTAGATAACAACGGGCATAAAAAGAATAGTGGTAGGCTGTTTACCAAAAGATGTAGGGTTTTTATTTATTTTGATTTGTTTTATTTGGAATCTATTTTGTTCATTGGAAATATTTAAATATGTTTTATTAGTAGGGAAAACAACAATTGAGAATCAAAGATAAAGATGTCAGAGGCAAAACTGAGTCAGGTTTTAGGTGAAAGTAATCGGAGAGAAGTAGACAAAGCAGCCTTGCGGAGTAAGGTGAGTGGGGAGAGGGCAATCATTTAATTCTCTTGTATAGGTGTAAAACAGAACAGGTAGGAATACAACTTGTCCTTTGGGTTTATGAGTTTATGTTTGATGACTTTTCACCTGTGAGGAGGAAGTAAGGTCAAAGCTTGCCCTTCATTCTATCCCCAAGTCAACTTGAAGTGTCCATCTTCCGAACTTCTTCAGTAAAATCCGACAAGATTTGCCTGTGCTTTGTCAACCTTAAAGAGATAAGCACTAAATTTCTACATGAATTCATCCAATAACCATTGATTAAATATGTATATCAGATACTGGGACAATTGTTTCCATCTACAAAGATGGAAAGGAAAATATCCTGATGAATTTAGTATCTAGTAGTTAAATGATGCATTAAGAAAAACACTAACTTGCTGCATTAGTAATTGAGAAACATTGCATTTCTACAGATTATGGATAGCATTAGTAATATTGAGATGTACTAAATTATGAAAACTTTGGATGTTATAAATTGAGGGAGCTTTAGTCAAAACCCTTCTCAACTCCTTGGTTATATAGACATGAATCTGAAAGATAAGAAAATTAAACACTTATATAATCCAAAATTTTTCCCTCTTGGTCTCAACATACAGCAACTGAAAAACCACGAGAAAGTAAAATCTATAAGGACTCCAAACTATATTAATGTCAATCAGGTTAATAACCCAAATCACTGAGGAAAATGATGTAACATTGCAATATTCTGAGCTCTTTTAAGGTAGGTCACAACTTCAAACTGATAAGCTCAGGTTCAACCACATTCTGGGAAACATGCCTGGGTGGTAAGTTTCTTTCAAAATGCTCCAAGAACCGACAGGAAATAGCAAATGAGATTTGAAAAGAAAATTTTGCAAGGCAATAAAAATGTTTTATGATGGATCACTGGTATGAAATATAAGAAACTCAACATTCAGGAAGGTACTCTACAGAGACTTGATCTAATTTTTCAAAATTATTTTGGAAAAGAGGCTCTTTCAGTTGGCAAAAGCTCAGCAACTGGAACATTTGATATCTCTGCTGCAAAAGAAAGTTAGGGTACAAATGCACAAACGTTTCGGTTTATGTTACCGAGAGCAAAAAGAGGGCCGGACCGTTTAATAACAGTGGCACACATAAGGCTTGAAATTGTCTCTGATAGCTCTTATGCTAATCATGAGATAAGTACTGAATTTGATTGTGTATTGAGTGTCAGGGAAAATGTAGACTTTTAGAAGCCAAGAAATATGTCACTCAGCATTTTGAAGAGATTCTAAACCAACAACAGTATGGTACATACTGAAAACCCATTCAGGCTTCAGACACTAACCTAAAAATGAGCAACTTTGACCCGATTGTTAGCACTTTTAAACCTGCACTTGAATGCACATCACCAATGGATCTCCTGCTGATTAATATGTTTGCAAAAGGATTACTTTCATAGTAGTGTATGATATGATTCCATAAATGATAGCTACACTTTGCAGGATTGAAATAAGTGCGTGATAGTAGTATAGTCAAGATTTCCCTCAAATTATTAATTTGCATTTTCAATTAAGACAAATATATAAAAGAGAGCATTTTTGCCCAGGAAATACATTCAACTGAAATTTTCATTCATCTGTTTTTAGAAGTGATAAATATAATTTGCATTGTATTAGACACTGTGGATTATATGTTTTTTTTTTTTTTTTTGGAGGGCAGGTAACTGTAATGAGTTTCACTAACGTAAAGGAATACAGACAAGTAGAATAATCCTGAAATTAAAACAAAATGAATGCCATTGTTTTCATGCATAATGCATGTAAAAATAGTTTTTATCTCCACCAAGGTGACAGCAAGGTGTCTATGGGCACATGTCACAGCATGCCTGACAAGAGCAGTGTATCTTGCTATTAGAGCCCTGCTATGTGCTGCTGGTGGCCTCATGCCCCTGCCTGGCTGAGGTGGCCATCAATTCCTGGGTTACTCGAAGGGCTGCATACCGGTCTTGCCTGGAAGGTCCAGGTGGAGATGTCATCAATGGTATGGCTACACACAACTGCAGGGTGACATGGGACCTGATGTCTACCCAGCTGGCTTTGTGAAGATCTTTATGGGGATATACTAGGCCACTGGCCAAGACTTTGACATCCTCGTGGTACATCTTTGCTGTGTCTTACCTGGCCACCTTGCTATTTATTTTCTATCTGCCACCAGACTTGCAATGTACCTCCCTTTGTCTTTTTCTTCATGTGGTGCACCTGTTAAAATGTCCACTGTATCTTTAATGACCCAGTAGCCATAGCAATGCCCTGCTCATTATCACCTTCTTCATGGCCCAGCACTGGGGCTGAGCTGCTGCTTTTTGGCCTGACATTTTCTGTGAAGAGGAGCATTCTACTCTTTAACCCTTGGATTACTATTCTTTCTTCTTTGGCTTCCGTGGTGCCCCCATCAACCTGGGTACCTGTACTGTTCTTCAGGTGGTGTGGGAGCTTCCTGATGGAGAGCCCCATGGGCCACGTATCCTTCTCCTTTGACACTGGCCACCAGTTTTTCTGCGGGATAGTGATCTGAACTCCCTCCCTGAGGCTCTCTTCCTACACTATGCCTTCCACCTTGCCCTGTTGCCACCCACCTCACCCTGTTCTTGCTATTTGCCATCTACAGATGGCACAGGATGGGGGGAAGTTATCCTATCACTGCTGAAGAATCCTTCCAAAAGGAAGGTTCCCACCCAGCCCCTCACAACCAATCCCATTTGTCCTACCCTCTTCTCTCCAACTTCACTGCATCTGCTTCAGCTACTCCATCAACTACCAGTCCTACACATGGCATTTCCACTCATTGTCATACATCCCTAGGCCGCACCTGCATCCTGGCTCACACACTTGCTCAGGTGCTGGTAGGAGGCACACAGAGCTCTCTGAAACAACACCATCCACATCCTGCAGCCCTGAGCCCTGCGTCATGGCAGACTGTTATACTGCTGAAGCTCTGGCTGGGCCCATAGCCTGTCCCCAAGAGCATCCAGCACAGCTAGGAAGCCCACTGAAATCCACCCTTTCCTCCGTCTACTCTCAGAACTCTGGATGGGGTGGACATTTTAGTGTCCTTCCAAATAAATCTTTCCAAGGCCAAGAAGTATTTAGCATCTTAAAGGCAATACTTCAGACTCCAGCATGTAGGTAAAATAAATACATAAGAGTATATTCAAATGAAAAATTCAAAGAATGTCAAAAATACCTATTATTCTTAAGAACATCTAAGACAAAAAGTCAATGTTGTATAAACATGTTTAAAACCAAAACCAGTAATAAATTTATTGATAGACTATTACTATCATAAAGACTAAATCCATTCACAAATTAAATTAATATGAAAGGATAACCAATAAATTTCTAACTGATTCTATTAATATTATGCAATGTATAATGATATTTTATAAAATAAAGTTGTGATATTGATTGTAAAAGCAATAAGATGTAACAGCTTGCTTTATGTTTATTTAATTCTTTTGGAATCAAGCATGATACGATATGATTTTAGTTACCACTTGGAGAATTTTAATTGTATTTTTCTTTTTAAAAAATGTTGCTTGACTTTAAATGTTATTTTATTATTTTGATAGGCCATCCTTGAAATAATAAATAAAAATCACTCACTGTAGATTTTGCATATTGCTAACAATCTGGCATGAGTAAATACATTGAGGATCTCTGAATTCTATCAACTCCTTCACAATACTTGCAGTAATACATAAATATATATATATATATATAGTGCATATATGTATATATACATTTTATTGTGTGTATATATTTATTTGATTATATACGTATGTATATATATACATACACACACACATATATATGTGTATATATTCTATTGTGAGTTGGGTCATGGCTCATTTCTCCTTTTTGTGTGAATTACTGAGAAAACTTTGTACATTGTCCTGCTTGGACCAAAACATTAAACACAAATCAAAATATTGACATCACATTTGTGTGGTATACTTTCAAATATTAATTCATTAATATTAGATTAGCATGAAGGAGAAAACCCAGAACTGCTTCTTAACACTGCAGGCTACATGCCTGTGAGAGGCAGAACTGTGGCACACTAATAATGATCCCCCGCCGACCCCTGGGACCCATAAGTCTCATACCACACAGGGATAATGGGACTTTCTGGATGTGATTAAAAGCATGGGCCTTGAGACAGGGACATTTTTCTGGATTATTTGAGTGGGCCCAATCTAATTATGTGAGTTCTTAAATTGGATAACCTACTCCAGAGGAGATTAGAGAGAGGTGTGGCAACAGAAGGACAGTCCCCAACATTGATGGCTTTGAGTATGAGGGAAAAGGACCTGTGCTAAGGGTGTGGTTGGCCCAGGCACTGAGAAAGGACAGGATCCAACCACCACCTCTAAGGAGAGAGCTGCTCTTGTCGACACATTGATGTC